>VXAL01018934.1:42187-56750 GCA_013399475.1 Chauna torquata
ACAACAGAAAATAAGAACCAAACAAACAACAATAAAAGAACAAACCTACTACCATGAATTAAAAATTAAAAAAGATAAGTTATAAGGTATTCACAAGTCAGTGACATTAATAAGTCCCATTTGAAATCTTGTCAGTTTGCCTTCAGATAATCAAGAGGTGTCTGTAGTTTTGGGGATTCATATTCAGAATAAAAATGCAGACCTTTGTGATGTGTACAAGTTAATACTGGCATTGCCCAAATTAAGTAATAATAAGGATAAGTTATTAACAAAGACAGCATAAAAATTCATATCATTAACAAAAATATCAAATTCAACTTTTTTAATTTCTTGGGGAGGGGTTGTTTTTTCTGTTATCATTTCAGTACAATTTCAGGATACTGTGAAGGATGGAATTCATCTGAGCTTGTCAGAAGAGGCTACCTTTACAGCCAAACTGGCACTGCTTGTTCCAGTGATCTACTATAGAACTAGAGCAGGAGGACAGGAGCTATTCCCTAGGCAGCAATATTTCTCTTCAAAGATATTAATGACTAACTTAAAAGCAAGTGTCCAATTTCTTAATGTTCCAAGTTAGGAGAGAGGAATTCCCCCTTTAAGGATTCAGTTTTCATAGGTAACCAGGAACTTTGTTTTAAGCAGGTAAGTGTGCATATGAATATATCCTTCATTTATTCCTATCCAGTGTTCTACAGTCAATTCTGTTTTCTCACATAAATAACATACATCAAAATATCTCATAAATGACCTCATATAGTATCATCTGTGAGATTCTGGAAGATGCATAAACAACTTTCCTTTATAAAAGTATTCCTGCAAGCTTTTAACTGCTTTCTTACTTAAAAGTATCTCAAACTTCCTAACTGTAAAAGGTATCTTTTAGCACTACTGTCCCATATACAAAAACGAACAATTAACTTCTTCGCACTTTCTTAGAATACATTGACATCAGTGTGTTTATCTTAGTCTTGTGATTTTATGGAACTGGAAGTAAAAGATTTTTTTTTTTTTTTTCCTGGAAAAAATAATCACATTTAAAAAGTGGGCTAATGCATTCTAATGAGAGCTGAACTTACAATGAATTCTACCCTTTTTATGTCCATTTCCTTTGTGGTGATCTGACTGCTTTTGCCCTTTCTTGATCTGAGTCCTAACATAAAGCTGAGATCCAGTTCAACTAAATTTAGGCACATAGATAAGTGGCATAGATAATAGATGACCTCCTTACGACAATCTTTTTGCCATGACAGAAGAACTTCAAAGTTTCAGGGATCTTTCACTTAGACCTTAATATAATGGAAAGTTAGGTACAGAAATTATGTCCTCAATTCCAATTGTATTAAGCTTGCTGCTATACATATGTACAGGCACATATGATTTGTGTATCTAAGGCTGTACAGTTAGTAGTATTCACCTAACTTTCTTTTGTATACACATTTTCCTGTTTCATTTGGCTTTGTTTACCTATGTTTTGTTTGCATTGCACTTATAACAGAAACAATGCTCTGGACCTTTCCCTAAAAACTTATGCTGAAATGATTTTATTTCTCTTCAAACATAAGGCAAAAGAATTTGATATGAATATATTTCTAAGTAGCATCATGATCCATTTCTGAAAAAAAAAATCAATCAAATCTCTAGGCATTATAAATTTCAATGCAGTGATTGAATTTTTTCTCATTATATGAAGCATTCTAACTGTTTTCAACCTTCACGTCTAGATCTTCACTTCTAAAACTTCACTTCTAAATCCTCATGGTCTGATCATTACAGAAACCACTCTGTATTGCTCAGGTTTTTTTTTTTCTTGAACAGTAATACTCCAGAAGATTTTGTCTAATCAGCTTGAACAATGGTGCAAATATTACCCCATTTGTACCAGAAATACTTCAACTAATACATCTTAAAACTCCTTAGGCATCATTATGATTATTTCATGCTGGTAGCATGTAGTCATTCAATAATGAGTTAAAATATATTTTCCTCTTGCTCTGACATTTCAAAACATGATTTCTTGGTTTACCAAGAAAATCTTGCTATTTTCTAAAAGAATATCTTTTTTTTTTTTTTTTTTTAATTTGTGTTGTCCACCCTGCATACCCAAAGTAGATTAACTAATGAATGCTAGACCACAAAGCAAAATGTTCTTGGCTATGTCTTATTCCTGTTGTGAAGAAAGAAAGAAAGAAAGAAAAAATCAATTAACTAATATGTTAGCATTGCTGTTATTTCTTTGAGAGATGTACTTTTCATGTTTGGCTGTTGTAAAGTAACTTTGGCAATATAAGGCTGATATTGTTGCAGCTAGTAGATATTAATACATAGACACCAAAGCCTGTGGCTGTAGATAAACACATTTCTTCTAATGAATCCATATTCTTGTAAACCATTCAATGGTCTTTGAACAAAGATGTGTCTGTGACTAGGCTGTACTAATAAAACATTAATTATTTTAACAAGATACCAGAGCTTGTTGAGGATTGTAGCAGAAGCCCTGAAAAATAAAAGCAACAGAAGCCTTGAAAATACAAGCACAACAATTGTACCAGTTACTATAGGGATGGCATCTTGTTAACCAGATAAAACCAGTTTTAAGGATGACCAACAAAGAAAGAGCAATTGGACACTAGTAACAAGCACCTCCAAGCATATTCTAGAATGAAGGGGAAGAAAACACCGCCACAAACAGTACCATCTTACTTATTCTGGTGAAAAAAACTAGTGACTTGCCAAGACATTCCCCTTTCTATTTATTTTCTTGAGGAAAAATTATAAACATCAGCTGTAGGATGCAGAGGAGGAAAAGAAGGATATAGATAACATGGCAGAGAGGGGATACATACTAAAAAAGTTGTGTATAAGTTTTAACTGTATCATCATTATCAGTGAACAGTAATTGAGTGATTTCAAATAGGATATTAGTATTCTGATTAGACTAGTAATAATTCTTGAAATAGACTCTTAGGGCTTTAATTAGACTACCAATAAATTCTTGACTTTGTATATATATATTTACTCTATCCCACTTAATAATTACGATGTTTTGTCTGGTACCCTGCCTTGGAGATCTGGCTGTTAAAAATAGGTTACAACATGGTCTGCTTGTTCATATTCTCTTAAACTACGTACATTTCATTTTAGCTAGATTTTAAACATGAAAAAAAAAGTCACTTTCCTATGTAAATAAAATATACATAAAAGCATTTAATGAGTATTAAAAAGTGTTGATCTTCCTTTTACTTTTTGTTTAATTTTACATAGCATAAGTGTTAAAAAAGATACAGGAATTTATTCAAGCACAAAGAGCTTTCTTGTTCATTTTTTCTTTCTTCTGCAATGCGATTGCAAGATTAGAAAACAGGAATTGTGACACTATCATCAATTCCAAAGAGTCACAACCTATTAAAACAAGGCTTATAGGAAGTCAGCATAGGTTCATACCATCAGTCATTCCTTAAGGGGAAAAACTGCAATTTAACATCACTGCACTGAATATATATCACAAATATTTGATTAGATCTGTAAAAACACATGGATACAAATACAAATTATGGGTCAGAATACATGACACTGAATTGAATGGACTTTGTGCATCATCTTATTTCATTTCTTTTTAGCTTTGTGCACAGTGAACATATATATATGCATAGTATATATGTGTGTCTCAGGGTCTGAAAACAGGGCCTGGTTAGGATATCTCAAATTCAATAAATTCATGCTGATTTGCACTTGCTGTAGATCTGGCTCAAACCACTTTGAAAATTCTAATTTCTTCACAGCTTTATGGCATGAGAGTCCTCCAAAGAATTTCACATGGCACTTCATGACGGGAACACTTATGTTTCTGACAAACGCATTTTTACTTTGCATCTTTGAGTCAACAGAAGATCTTGTGAAAAAAATCACACTTTTGCACAGCTCACTACACAGCCAAAGAAGCTTAACAGGTTAAGTTGTTACAGCAAGTTGGAATTACACTAAAGAAATTTTATCCACTTTTCTCAACTGAAAAAAAAATCCGGTAGATGGAGCTTCCTATGATTAATGAAAAAAAGCTATCATCTGCTCTTTTTTATCAGGCAGCACATACAGAACTTTGTTGAATACATTATTATATTTAATGCCATGTTGCATACATTGATCTGTGGGATAATGAAGACATGTATGTTGAAATCCATGTGATAATATTAATGCAGTTGAAGTATTTTGATTTAGAACTTGTAAAGAATTACAGAAAGATCTATAAATGAGGTGAAACTAGTGGCTAATGATTTTGTGGGGCAAAACTGCATCTACTAATTTGGAAGAACAGCTTGCTTTCAGTAGGAACAAGGAAATTGATTCATTCTAGAAAGAAGCTGATAAATGATATACCAGAACTCGTATTTATTAGTTTGGCCAAGGTAAAACTATTCAGAAATATATGAGAAAATATTGGAGTGCTAATGAAAGAAGTGATTGAAAGATGGATGATGGAACATAACCCTGAAATATTTGTAATTCAGGAATACAACCCTGAATTACTGTCAAGGTTTTGAAGCTGCGAATCTAGATTTCTATTCCCAGTGTATTTAGGAAGATTTTACTGCATTCATTGTCTCAGAAGTGTAGAAAAGCAAAGTAGTAATAGCTACAGACTGTTGGATTCTCACGTACAGATTTTTTCAGTGTTAATAGGTTGGTGCCCTTGCCTAGTTAGCTGAATGTCAGCTGTACTGTGCTTATATGTGCATGTGCACATTTAAGTTTAACTTTCCTGCCACTGATCTGGTTGAAAAAACCTGCAGAAGAATGGCTGAAAAAAGTATTTAAATTTGCAAGTCCAATAAAAGATTAAACAACTGAAATTAACTACTAGGGCACTCATCTCTGACATATGCATTTGTCATGGTTTTGGCTGGGATAGAGTTAATTTTCTTCATAGAGGCTCACACAATGCTGTGTTTTGGATTTTTGATGAAAATAGTAGCAATGTTTTTGGTTGTTGCAGAGCAGTATTTACATAGAGCCAAGGACTTTTTTGCTTCTTGTGCTGCCCTGTCAGCAAGGAGGCTGGGGGTGCACAAGGAGCTGGGAGGGGACACAGCCGGGACAGGTGGTCCAGACTGACCAAAGAGATATTCCACACCATATGACGTCATGCTCAGCCACAAAAGCTGGGGTAAAGAAGGAGGAAAGGGGGGACGTTGGGAGTGATGGCGTTTGTCTTCCCAAAGAAACCATCACGCGTGATGAGCCCTGCTTTCCTGGAAGTGGCTGAACACCTGCCTGCCCATGGGAAGTAGTGAATGAATTCCTTGTTTTGCTTTGCTTGCACGCGCTGCTTTTGTTTTACCTAGTAAACTGTCTTCATCTCAACCCATGAGTTCTCGCACTTTTACCTCTCTGATTCTCTCCCCTTCCCACCTGGGGAGAGTGAGCAAGTGGTTGTGTGGCACTTAGCCGCCTACCAGGGCTAATCGACAACAGCATTCTTACAAAGCTGTACTTTATTATTGATATGATTTTACACAGGGCTATAAACACAGCTTTATAGAGATGAGAAGTACTTAAAGTAAATCATAAGAGATTTCTGTTTCGTTTCATGAATTATTTCATTCTGTTGATAAGCATCTTCATAGCTTGCTTTATTTTGGTTTGGTTTTCCTCATATAAAATAAAAATAAAAAATGATAAAAATAATAATAAAAAATGTGTTTCAGATTTTTGGAAAAAGTAAAAATTTATAATTACAGCACAGTAAAAATTCACATTCTTTCAGCTTTCAGTCTTCTTGAGATTACTGTCATTCTAAAGTGTTGTCTTTATTTGTGTTTAATATTGATTTTCTGTAACCAAAGACATACTTTGTCATGGACAAATGGAAATGGCACTAAGACAAAAGAAAGATCACATTCTTTTCTCAGGATCCCTTATGTTGCATAGAATATATTAATCATTGAGGAACACAGAACATTTAGCTAAATTTCTGACATGAAAGGCTACAAACAGCAGTTACTACTGATAATCTCTACAAAGGTTTATTACCAGTGCAAATACATGAGTATACAGGAAAACGACAATAAGGTCAACTCAATTCACAGCCGAGATGGAAAGCTAGTTGTCAGTTTTAATCACAGTGAAACCTACGCAGCCTTCAGAAATGGTAGCAATCTCCGTTTCTCTAGGCCTTGCATAAAAATGTGCCTTTTTATGAGAGGTAGATTCAATTATAGCTTTAGGTCAAAATTCTGGGTGTGGTAATTCACTTTTGTGACACATCTGCTCATTATCTGTGGGTAGTTCTATTGTGCTTCATCTCTGCTCTCCAGCTGCTAATTTGTTCTGATAAATCCTAGTGATGCTATTTGAACAACAAAATCTGTCCTGGATGTATTAAATACTTTTTTTTTTTTTTTCCCCCTCTTAAGCAATAGGTTCCTGTGTGTGCAAATACCTAGGACAAAGTTACCCACTCAGCCTAAAATAGCTTTTTGAGACAGACTGTCAAGAGACAAAATCTGACACACTTTTGATAAAATCAATTATTTTTGCAGTTCATTTTGACTCATTCTAGTTTTTAGTTTTCTACCTGGACTACTCTACCTTCTTTAATTTTTGGCAGTCTGGGAATATGGTTTTTTTTTTTTTTTTTTTTCCAAATTACAGAAAGATTTTAGGACATGGGGGGAATAATCCATGCTTATACTTACTACCGGAAAAAAAGAGCCCAGGTAATTGATTTTGATAAGAAAACTTTTGTTTTGTTTTGTTTTTGTTTTTGTTTTCCACAAAAGCTTACTTCTATCTGCAAATCAATGTTCTCAGTAATTTGCTACATCTGTACATTCCTTAAATGATCTTGTGAAATATCTATAACAAAGACAATAGATTACAATTTTCTCTTTCTAATCATAATTAGAAATCTTCTTATTCAACTTTACTATTACAATATTTAGAAAATAAAGAAAAATTAGGAACTTTTATTTTTATTAATCTGTCTTTAAAAAAAAAAAGTCAGCTCAGAATTTTTCAGTGTAGCACTTCAACAATCCACAGAGAAAAAATATGTTATACTAATTTGGACAGGTTTAAGAACTTTTGGCTTCCCCATCTTAATTCCTTTTTACTCCCCAAATATAGTTATTATGGTTAAAGTCCTTTTTCTTTATTTCTCTTTTCTTTTCTTTTCTTTTCTTTTCTTTTCTTTTCTTTTCTTTTCTTTTCTTTTCTTTTCTTTTCTTTTCTTTTCTTTTCTTTTCTTTTCTTTTCAAGTAAATTCTTACAAGATTTTCAAGAGGTTTTTGTTTTTAATTATTATTTTTATTTTAATAAAACCTTTTCCACCCCAGTGTTTAACAACATATTTACCTCTTACTATATGCAGCTGCACAATTCTTTTTCCCTTTGGTAGTCTCTTAGTCACAGACATAAGTGAAATGCTTTTGTTTCTGATTTTGCCTTCATAGTGTTGCAAAATAACTATATATTCTTGTCATATAGCATATATATATACATAAGCTGTTTACACTATTTTAGTATGCCTTTGTTTGGGCTCAAGGCAAGCCAGCGTTATGTTTTGATTAGTGCACTCCTAACTTACAGATGTTATAGACCTCTGTTTTCAACAAAATACACTCCAGAAAAAGTAGTAATGGTGCTTACAAAATCATATTTGATAACAGTAGTAACCAAGCATTAACTTGGTCTTGAAATTGCACAATACACCAAGATAAAGTGCGATACAGTGAAATCATTTTGAAGGGCTGTCAAAAAGCATGAATGTCACAACTTCATTTTCCCATTACAGTGATTGAATTTCTTCCTTCATCTCTCTTTATAATTGTACAGCTTCAAATCACTGTATTATATGCACAGTTTTGCTTAGCTGGTAAATCCAAGCAAACTACCGAAGCATCCACCTTAAGGGATACAGGACTTACTATGGGATGTAGGGAAAGACAATTCTGGAATACAGCAGAGAGTCTGAAGATTGTACACAATTTTCTTATGAAATGCTGGAGGGATCAATACCCACCAGGAAAGAACAAGCTTGGAAAAAGGGAGATAAACGGGGCAGTTCACATATTAGTAGAAGCTGGTTGGACCAAGACCTTAGCTTTACCACCACAGTCTGTCCTACACTCTTACTAAATCTTATTTCTAACTGCCTTCTATGTGAATGTCCTCCCTGTTTCAGTAAGTGCATGTGAAATTCACATTGGACCAGTCACTAAGTAGGACAAGTTGTCTGGGTGCTGACTACCAGGGAACATCGTGCTCTATGGATGCATTTGCGTGAAACTGCTAAAGAACTTAAAGCTGATGATCTCCATGTACTTGGAACAACTATAACACAATGGAAGGTGAAAAAAAGATGAGGAGCAAAAACTTAAGTACAGTTCAATTAAAAAAAAAAGGTATTTTCCTTTGCCTTCTAGGAATTTCTACTGAGAAAAATACCTACCTGATAAATTCCGAACTTTTTTTTTTTTTACTCTGTAAAATAAATAAATGTCTTGCAAGGATTGAAATGGCTTCTAGTGGCTAAATGTCTTAAAAAAAAAAAAAAATTGATCTAATCATATCTGGACACTTTCCATAAATAAAGACTCGATGGAGTACCTACCTTAATGAAGTTAATGGCAATTCCTATTGACTTCATGTTAGAATTTCCCTTCAGGTCTCCTCATTCAGAAAATAATTGTTTTACTATTCCTATTGAAGGGGGCTCAAACTTGTATACGAAAGTCTGGTTAGGGAGGTAAGAACTCATGTGAAAAGAATCTGTTACTTCAGGTTCAACTAATTGTCACAAATCTGCATTTATACCATAGATATAGAGGTTATAGTGTGTATATATTATAAATGATGCATACAAGTTGTATTGATGCACAATTTAAACAAATGTTGGATTTTTTTTTTTTTAACAGACACCTGCAGTATGGTCAAAGAATAGATTCTGTTTGCAATAATCACACTGGTATTGAGAACTGAAAAAATACACTTTCATACATTGTTTTCTTTTTACCAGACTCTAACCAAAAGTAAATTTTACCACTAGTGACATAATGTAAATGTAGTTACTGTTTTTTGTTTTTTTTTTTTTTAAGAGCAAAAAAATTAACAGAATGCTGACAGTTACAGGTATGAAACTACTATAAACTACATCCAAACACAGTAAGAGCCAGGTGGCTATAAAGCCTACACTCCACTTAGTTACTAATGTTTTGGAAAAGAACTAGTTTCAGAGAGTCTATTAGACGTAACAGTGTAGTTCTTTTCCATTATGTAGATCAAAAGATTGTTATTCAGTATTAAAATAATGTTGATCAAAGATCTCTAATGTTTCAAACAATTTTATTTTTACTATAACATCATACTCTCTTAAAACATGAAGAGGACAAATTGTTTTCTTGTTAGCCGTCTAAGCACCTTATACCTTTTAATACCTTTCTAAAATGAAAAAAATAGTTGACCTTTATATTAACTGCATCCTGTCATACATAATTTTTAAAATTATTTTTTACATTTTCAATTATCAAAATGAATAGAAAGTATTACTGCTGATTTCTTTAACTGTTAATGGCAGTATTCCAAAGGGAGATTTTTAATTTTTTCTCTTCCTTTATACTTTTTCTTAAATATAATGGGAGTTAAGATTTGGTTCTTTGAGTGTAAAACCAAATTAAAATTTTAGGAATATGACTTGCTCAGGACTTTAATATATTACTGCTCAAATATATAACACATATACAGTTATATGTAATTTTGAAAACTGTATGAAGATGAGTGTGTGACTTTCTTTGTGTGTGCTCCAGTAAAAAATCCTACAGAATACAATTTCATCTCTGGTTAGTAAAATGTGCAGTGTAAAATGAAAGGACTGTTAGCAATATGTGAAGAACAAATAGCCATTTTGCTTCAATCTACATCTCTTTCAATAAATAAAATACAATTATTCAATTACTCATAAAGGATAAGTATATTAATTCTTCCTGTGTATGTGTTTGTGTGTGTGTGTGTATGTTCATGAATACGGTTGTATATTTGTAGTACTTTTGATTAAGTGCCATAGAAGATTCTTGAAAGCTGAAAAGTGAAAGGAAATCCTGGTAGAATTTACACAGAAATTTAGAAGACAAAGGAAAAACAAATAAACAAAACCCTCACAACTGAATGACTAATTTAAATTTGGCATTAAAATAAATTACTAGTGGACTGTGCCTGAAGGCTTGCAGTTTTTCATGTTGAATTATAAATTCAGTTGCTCATGACTAAAGCTTGCTTATTCTTCTAGAACTGAGTGCTGCTCAGATATTAGTCTGATATTTTCTTCACAAAATATCTTAAGTTTTTTATAAATTTAAAGGATATATTTCATGGGAAAAATAACAACAACTTTAATTCATAATTATGAAATGTATGCATCTGGGCAAAGTTTAAGTGAACGAAATGTTAGTTGTCTGCCTACATATTTTCTGATTATTTTATGCTGTATATTAATGATGCTTGTCATTGCATATTTAATTTGGTAAACAGATCAAATCATAATATGTCTTTTAAGAACACAAACATATTTTTCCTAACAAAAAAGGATGTTGGCCCTTGTGGAGTTTTGCTGAAAAAACTCCTAGGCATTTATTATTCTCATGCAATCAGGGTTAAAGTACTCACCAGATCTGGCATGGAAAAGGAGTCTTTTCTGAATCATGTTAGTAGGGACTTTTCTGCATTTTCCCCTATTGCATGTAGCCTAGTAGCATTTCTAAGATAATCTGACAAACTCTCCTTTATTGATGATGACAGTTTCTCTTGTTTCGCTCTGGCACTCTGTAGTTTCAAGTCTTTGGCTGTCTTCTACTAAACACTGACGTTTGCTGGACAGTTGGTATGCTTTTGTTCATGGTTGGAGCAGTACAAGTAAGTTGCCAGAAGTAAAGAAGAGATGGAGTAACCAGATACAATTTGTAAATAGTTGTAAAGGATATCGAGAAATATGGTGTAGAGCACACTCAGTTCTCCTGCTGGCTCAAACCTGTGTGGCTGGGAGTTACCAATTAGGAAAAAAAAAAAAAAAAAAAAAAAAAAAAAAGCTTGTGTAAAACAATACAAACTCAAAAACCTACAGAACTTCCACTGAACTGATGAATTATAATAATCTACATCTAAAATTATTTCTTAAGGAAGATCCAAGATCGTTCTCCTAAAAGGTGTAAAAACACAAAGAGGAGATAGTACATCCATCTCTTAATTCCTATTATTTTAAATAGAGGGATTTTAATCCTGTAATATGAATGAAAAGAAACTGTTTTGGTAGCATCTAAAAAAGTATACTTCTGGAATTTTTCAGTGAAGACTTCTAGAATGTGAATTCAAAAGTGTGAATTACTTAAAAAAAAAAAAAAAGAAGAAGAATTCAAATTAATCTCCTAGTTCTATACATCTCTCAAGAGGTGAGAGAAATTTAAGTCTAGAATTTCTCATCTCTATAGTGAGATAGTTGAACGTTTCATCACAAACATTAAATTGAACTTTTTATAAGAGATCTCATTAAGATCTTCATCTTAATTTCCTTTCTAAATAGAAATTAGACTTCAACATTATACTTCACTGCAAAGTAGAAATGTCGACATGACCTTTAAGTTTCTTAAGAACTCTCCTAATTGTCTAGGTGTGACACTTTCTCATTACTCTTACCTTCTATTGAGACTAAGATGCACAATGTCTTTCATATGAGTTGCACACAATAGTAAAGACCAAAACTGAAACATTATAAAAATTCAGGTGAAGACCCCATAAAAGAGCATTCTTTGAAGTTTTACTCTAATGACCTACATTCTTGCTTTTTCAAATGAAAAGGCATTTCAGTAATTGGAAAGTTCAACATCATTTGAACTCACTCAGCGAATATTTATATTGCTTTATAAAGGAATAAAAGTTTGCTTCAGTTATGGGATGTGGCTTTACCTAATAAATTTTTAACTCTGTACAATGAAATTTCATAGGCCCACTCAAAATGTAAGGTTTGGGGGGAACAGCATATAACTTCAAGCCAGTTTTCAATCTATTTATTTCTAAAAGATTACATCTGAGAGACATTTTGAATGAGTTTATGAGCAAAATTTCTCTTCTCCATTCATAGCTTACAGCCTCTTTCTCTCCTTTCGTTCAGCTCTAAAGCTCTCTCTCTGTCTCTTTAGTAATGGTTTCAATAATTTTCTTTCAGAAATTCTTAATAAGGATGCTTTCAGCCATCGGTATCAAATAAAAAAACTACAATTCTTAGTAGCAGGGAACTAAGCTTGGAAGAAGCCATGAGCGAAATGTAAAAATTCAACTAAGGAAGAAACGAAGAGGCATTCAGTCCCATAAACAAAAATCATCATGTCTCGACTCCTCATTCAAAACCCACAAGATTATTAGCTAATGTGGAGGAAAAAAAAGTTATTTTGTAGATATTATATACCAGCAGAACTGACAGAATAAGGCTAGTTGTAGGAAACAATGCACTTCTGAGTAACAATACATGAACCAGATCATTAGCTTCTGAAAGTGTGATGCTTTACCAGATACAGATGATTTTTCTTTTTTTCTTGAATTCCTTGAAAGACATATGGCATTCCAGGAAATTCAAGTATCATCTCAACAAAGTACAAACTGTAAATTTATATTCATACTCTTCATGGAGGATCTAATTTACTTCCTTCACTTTGAAATGGGAAGAATATAATCCAGAAAAAGTCCAGTCTGTCCAGATTTACCATTCCCTTAAAAAAACATATAGAGACAACCCTACCTCTCTGCCACTACCAAGGCATCAAGCAAATCAGGGAGAAGTAATTTATTTGATAGGTAGCAAAAGATTACTTAAAATAGACAAATTACTATTTCATATTTTATTCCTACTTGTCATCTCCTTGATCCTGTAAATCTTGTCTGCCTTCGAAACAAATTAAGAGCATTTCAGTATGGATAAATCAGTGAGGAACTTAAACAGTTCTGGGAATGTTTTCCCCAAATCAAGAAGACACTGTAGCTATGAGAAGCAATAAGTAGAAGGAAAATAGTGTTCTTGTCTGTTGCAAAAATAGCATAATACTCTTACTGGAAAACAGATTTCATATTGAAGATACTATACTAAAACTACTGCTGCTTAGATTACTTTCTCAGGGGATCATCAAGCACCTGCGAGAAGATGAAGCCTCACAAAGATACATTTTCTGAAGACTGTAGAATTTTCCCAATGCATAGTTTCTTGTAAAAAAAGCATAATAACCACACAACGTTTGCAACTATGACCTCTCTGAATGCTTATTTTAAATATCTTTCCTCACCTATCTCATCTATCTGTCTGTCCATCTATCTATCCATCTATCTCCCCAGAGACTGCAGAGGTAACAGCCCTGACTCCACAAATTGCACAGGGGAAGGATCCTCATAACTGGGGAAAAGCAAATGCCAAGTGTATCTTCAAAAACAGAGCATTTGGAGCAACTACAGCCTCACTGCAGTCTTTGGGAATATCACAGCACAACCTCTGAAGACTATGTTGTGACACATGAAGAAGAGGAAGGCAACTAGGAACACCAGCATGTATTTACAAAGGGCAAACTGTGTGTGACCAACCAAATTGTCCTGTATGATGAGGTAATTGATATATTGCCCAAGAGAGGAACAGTGGATGTCATTTACCTTCTCTTTAGCAAGGCTTTTGACACAATTTTCTGTAGCTAACAGAAACCTCATGAAATTCAACAAAGGCAAATACAAAACCCTACATATCTGGCACAACAACCTATTGTCAGTACAGTCTGGGCACTAGCTGGCTGGGTAGCAGTTCTGTAGAAAAGGAGCTGGGGATTCTGATTAACTGCTTACTGTAAGTGTGCCTGTAGTGCCTGTGCACTACATTGGATACTGTGCTAGTGAAAGCGTGGCAAGTATGTCAAGGGAATAGGTTATTCCCCTCTATTTGGCATTTGTGAAACCACACCTGGAGACCGAGACGTTCCTGATAAGCTCATCTCAGAGCCCAGATGTCCTTGATAAGTGCAGAACACAGAAACTGTGAAAATGAACAAAGAACCCATGATAATGAATTGACTTTCCAGGAAAACAAGTCAGCAACTGTTCTGGGAGTTGGTGTCCTGCGCACACTTAAGCATCTACACCAGAAAGGTAAAAAAGAAACTCATCTAACCCAAGACAGTAATATCTGCAAGAGCTTTCACGGAATCACAAGGTTGGAAAGGACCTTCAAGACCATCTAGTCCAACCGTCATCCTATCACCATTACTACCCACTAAGCTACTAAACCATATCTTGTAGCACCTTGTCCAGGCGCCTCTTAAAAACCGCAAGGGTCGGTGACTCTATCCCCCTCCCTGGTCAGGCCGTTCCAGTGCTTGACCACTCTCTGAGATAAAAAGTTTTTCCTGATATCTAGTCTAAATTTCCCTGTGAGCAACTTGCAGCCATTACCTAGAGTCCTATCATTATTTATCTAGAAGAAGAGGACGACCCCCTCCTCATCACAACCTCCCTTCAGGAAGTTGTAGAGTGCTATGAGGTCTCCCCTGAG
>VXAL01018935.1:1313-18655 GCA_013399475.1 Chauna torquata
AGCAGACTAATTTTGATATGTAGACAGTTTCATTTTGGTTTTGCTTTTTTTTTTTTTTTTGTTTTGTTTTTTTTTTTAAAGGAAGTTCACTTTTTAATCATGACATATTATAAATAATCATTAAAGTGAGTTAGAAAAACTCTATTTTGTATAGGTTTTTAAATTGAGATACTTACAGCCGTTCAAGTTGCTTTAGATCCTGAAATGCTCCACGTTCTATCACGCTAATCTGATTTTCTTCCAAGTGTCTGCAATTCCAGAAATACTAGTTAATTTTAAGACAAGAGAATAAAATTTTCGCCACTTCACACGTTATAAAATTGCTTTTCACAGAAACAACAGTAACAGCTTTAATTAGAGATTATAAAAAAAATCCGGACAGAAGAGCACTGCTTTCTTGGTCACTAACAGGAAACTCATTCAAAAATTGCCTCCTGACTGCCAGATTTGATAACCATTTTTGTTCCAAAATTTTCTAACCATACTGCTCAGAAAGATGTAGATTTAGGCACTGATAGTTACATCCCTCAGTACATTACTCTCAGTTTATGTAATGTTATTGAGGAGAGATGGCTGACTCCTGAAGTCAGTAGCAGAAAAAATAATGTAAACATTTTTTGTCCAGCCTTTACGTTCTGCAAAGATTTCAGGCTTGCCCCAGAGTAAACCACTTGTAGACAATCCAAAAGATTTCAACCTCTCCAGAAATACAGCCGTAACAGATATGTGTGACATTTGTATACAGTCCCATTGTACAACAGGTGTAAAAATGTAAGGGAAAACTCCCAGGTTTCCACTGTGTGGGACTCTGCTTTTCTTCAACCTCTGAGGCTGAGGCAAGGATAAGTAATAAACAATGGAGACCGACTTCTCTTTGATTTACACTGTGCAGGAAATGACTACTCTTTCACCAGCAAAAGTGCTCTTTATACTGGAAGCCAAGCAGTAGATATACCAATATTTCCATTTAAGCCAACCTTTTTGTCTCAGTGCTGCCTTCCAGCACACACCCATTTTCTGCTTCTGTTAGAGCACTCAGATAACAGCATGGACTAAATCTCTAGGTCCCCTGAATATTTTAGGTCGCTTTAGCTGGAAAAAAAAAAAAACCAACAACAACAAAAAAACACACACAAACACACACACACAGAAAGGAAGAACTTAATACACAGTAAGCCTGGCTTCAGCCAAGACTAACTGGTGAAAACGCATTCCTCTATTCCTCTCCAGCAGCCACTCCTCTTCACCCAGTCCTATGAGGATTCTCACAGTCATTCACCTGGATGGCAGTTGTGAGGATAGACAGCAAGAGAGCAGTCTACAACTATGAAAACCAAAAAAATAAAAATAAAAAAGACAAGCAAACAAATGAAGTGTGTTCCTAAAAGTAAGAGGAGGAAAAATGCCTGAGCAAGGGGGAAAAACATGCAGTTATGAGGTACGAAAGGACAAGGTGTGCAGTGGAATACTTTGCATTTATGTTGTCAGCTCGAGACTGGAAGCTTTGTTCTGTTGTACCATTCTACCAGCTTCTGGATCATTTACTCGTTCTCCTCATCATGATGTCTGAAAACAAGACTAGACTACCTGTTTAGGAGCTCTGGGACAGGCTTCATATTTATGCTCCTCCCACTACACTCTCATCACACATGGGGGAAAAAAGAGGGAAAAAAGTAGGGTGTCAGTAATGTAGAATAGCCAGAACTATGAAGAGACTGTAACAGAAAGCTAAGGAAAATGAAGAGAAATCTGAAGGACTTCTAGAGACTAGAAGTTCAGCAGCACAAAGTAAAAGAAAAGCCCAAACACATACTAGATATGACAGGAACACGGAAAAGGGAAATACATGACAATGACCAAAAAATGAGTATGATATTAGAAAAAATTTCTTCACTGAAAGGGTTGTGAAGCATTGGAACAGGCTGCCCAAGAAAGTAGTTGAGTCACCATCCCTGGAGGTCTTCAAAACACATTTAGATGTAGAGCTTAGTGGCATGATGTAGAGGTGGACTTGGCAGTGCTAGGTTAAAGGTTGGACTGGATGATCTTGGAGGTCTTTTCCAACCTAAATCATTCTATGATTCTGTGTTATCAAATGATGAAATGGCATGTCTTGGGTTTCAGGAAGTCTTCGTATATCAGAACACAAAACCAATATAAACTATGGATTTTCTAAATATGCATGTTCTGCTTTTACTCCTAATGACTGGTGTGGCGAACACCAGACACCATTTGTAATTGCTGAACATGTTACATACACCTGAAATGAGCACAGAACAAAAAACTCAAACAAAGACTGCAGTAGTATACTTCGCTTCTCGTTAAGGGCATTCAGGATAAGTGACTGCAGCAGCATTAGGCAATATCTGACACTACAGACAATAGAAAAAATACAACCAAACCAAACTACTGACATTAATGACAGTATAGTACATGTAAACAGTATAGTAATACAGACTTCCAAAATGGTATTGACAGCTGGGATAGGAGCCAAGGAAATCTAAATGATGCCACTGCTAGAGGTGAAGGAGACACTATAGGAAAGAATAATCTTCCAATAGATTCAAACTGTTTTTGTGGTTCAAAAGTGCTGAGGTAGCAGCAGAAAAGACTTGCCTTCTTATTGACAGGATTCAATTAATTTATTAATTGAATTATCACTAAATTAATGTAATAGTTCAACAGTTACAGTTTTAAGAACTTATTTTAGAGGATGCTTTCAGGAGAACACTAACTGCAGAGGGCAATCTCAAGAAATACAAAGAAATTTTCAGAGGGTGCTGGCAGATTTGTATGCAAGTTTGTCTTCTGATAGCTGTTTCAGAAAAGGGATCAACAGAAAAGTAAAACCAACCTGCGTCTATCAGTGCTGGGACCAACTCAAGATTAGGTTTTGTGCCTTGATTACTAAAATTTGGAATTATGTGCAACAGTTTAATAAAATACTTCCAGTGAAGTAGATGACATGTACAGAGAATGCAGTCACGGCTAGGTTAGTGGCACTTGATAAACAGAACAAGATATTAATTCTTTTCAAAAACATGAAAGTTAAAAACTTGAATTTCATCCCTTTGTTAACTGTCAAATTACAGAAATATTTTCAATAAAAACATCTTAGCCACTGCTTTTAAATATACATATACATGTACTACCTTCCCTGATGAGATAGCAAGATTCTGATACCTGCAAATTTGCATTGCTACAGTAGCACTCGGTGCCCAAATACAAGCTCAATGAAGGCAGAAACCAACTGTTACCTTAAAAGAGAGCTCTAGAAAAATCAAGAACCTTACAGCTTACCCTCAACTCATTATATTGCATTCAAAACTACTCTCTCATCTAGCTTCTTTTTTTCCCCGTATGTGCACAAACATTTAATCCTATATATTTGATTCTATATATAGAAGTAATGCATAGAACTCAATTTCCACAAAGCAAATACCAGATCCCCACAGTATTTATGGCACAGACATCAATATCTATGCGCGCTTCTATGTTGATCTGGAGGGGATCTAAATTATTTGACGTAATCCAGAAAAACAGAGAAGTTTCAGGGGAAAAATGAATTCCCTTTAGACAGAAAGAACCTCCAACTTTTCCTGAAAGGACTGAAACAGTTTCCTCACTTTTTTGCACCATCAGTGAAAACAAAGTTTGATTACTTGCTAGTATACCTAAATTTATTGAAGTTCAAAGATAAATGCTCAGGTATTTCTCAATGGTATCCAAAGATATCTTAATAACATGCCTTGTTAAATAAACCCAGTTATGACTTTCTGACCTCATTCAAAACCTGGAGTAAATATGCCACAGTTCTTAAGTAAGAAAGGAGAAATAACAAGCTAATGCTTGGGGGGGGGGGGGGAGCGCAGGGGAAGGATTTCTTGTTCTTTTAATCCAAGATTAAAAAAAAGTCTATGTATATCTATGAGGTAGTCCTAAATTTCTTCACTAACTGACTGGTCCTGTTTGAGGTTCATAGAAGGAAAACTGGGAAATCGGGAACAAACTGGCTTTAACAGGCTGGTCTTAGAACAAGATTCTGTGGATTGATGTTTCCTCCTTTTGATGTTCAAGGCCCATTTGGAAGTACAGCTGAGCTCTTGACTGATACTTCTGGATCAAGAGACACCACCACCTACATTTTTTTTATTTTTATTTTTTTTTTGCATTTATCACTTCATACAGAACTAAAAGACTTGATAGGTTTCCTTGCATACAACTTCTACAGCTATCGAATATTCTGAACTTATGCTTAATCTTCTGCAAAAGCACTATTAAAGTTAACAAAATCTGAAAGTCCTATTTTTTCAGTATAATTTATTCAGAGGTAAGTGATTGTGGTAAGAATTTCAGTCTACTTCACAGTATTAGTTAAGAGCCAGTAAGAAACAAACAATTAAACAGCTCTGAAACTACATTCAGACTTCAACATGGAACTAAAATTTAGTTTCACATCAACAACTGTTCCAGTTGCCTGGTTTAAAATACTACTGCTAACTGAATAATGTGTAGATATTACTAACATAAGATCTCTAGGATTATGAATATCCTTAGCCCAAAATAGTCTTTTCAAAAAAGAAGTTTAGTGTTATACTCACAAGACACGGAGATTCTTCAGTCCTGCGAAGTCCATCTTCGTGATTCTTGTGATATTGTTTTTCTCTAGATCACTGGAGGGAGAAACAAACAAACAAACACAGCATTCAGGCACTGTAAACAACATCCAAAATTCTGTTAGGAGAAAGTATCTCCATCAGTGCAGCATCTACCAGCTGTTCAAATTGTACGAACTAATGTTTCCACTAAAATCTCAAAAAGCAATTCATCGATCCTGCCTCTTCCTCTTATACTACATCGCTCTCATACAAGATTTTTTTCTATTTTTATTTCTAGTTTTGATGTTTATCATATACTTCTCACTCAAGACTACAGTCTTTTAAGAAGCTAAAATATATTCAAGACCCAATTTTTATAATACTGCTGAAATGCAGTAGTCTGCCCCAAAATGAAAACTGAACTCCAGAGTTATTCTTAGCCCAAGTGAGTCTAGCCTGCTGCAGAAGCTTTGGCTACCTAGAGCCTGAGGAGAGAACTACCTACTTCAGTTAGTGGAGGTGTGGTCCTACCCAAATGAGTGGAAGATTTGTGAAGTTATAGAACAGCTCCCCTGCAACCCCAGCATTCTAATTCGGCAGCCTCTTTACCCCATTTTTTGGAAATGCTAGTTATCAGAAGATACTGTTTAATCACACTGACCTTTTTCCCATGTTTATCAGAACTTGCCAATTTGTATCTTCTGTTTTTACTTGAACTCTCAATTTTCTAACACATCTGTTATGCGCCAACACATTTTCCTCGTGTAGTCACATAACAAGTATTACCTCCTGCACTGTTTCAATTTGTGCTAATTTACGCTCTAGTTTCCAAGTTAATAAGTAACTGGCATTTTTTCCACAACAGGGAAAACCCACTGTAACAAGATCTTGAGCTGTCCACTTTTCTGTAGCTTTTCTTTGGACTGAGTACACCAAAAATACAAAAGAATTTCGTATCTAACCTTTGTATGTTAATATACTAGACATCAAAACAAATAGTTTAAGACAAATTCTATTTAAGTCAAAATTGACTCAAAGTAGAAAGAAAGGAATTCATAAACCAATCCTTCTTGCAAGACCAGTTCTATACTTCAGGATAGCTCTCAGTACACTAACTGTAGTGCCTTCAGAGTCATAACAAATCAAGAACAACTGCTCGTTTCCCAATAAAAAGTCTTCCTGTCATTTCAGAGCTCTGCATAAGTGTCTTCTTCAAAATAGCACCTGTTGATATTGGTTTATTATAGACGTTCTGTGTTGTTTCACTCCTCTGAATTTACCTTTACCAGCCTCCCCCCCCGCAAGGGTTCTCCCAGCTGAGCATCTTCTGTTGATTTTCTTTTTTTCCTGTCCAGACTGTTCTACCCAACCTAATGCTAACCACCAGGGACAAGACAAACAGCTAGTCTTTCTCCCTGGTGTTCAGCCATGCTTATTTCAACATAGGCAATATACAGAAAACTTACAATTAAAACAGGGATACTTCTGTCGTAACACCACAAATTTATTGTCAGACTTTCCTAGATACAAGTCTTTCAAAAAAAAAATATTCTATTAGAGTAATTTTTTTCATTCCAAGTCATATTTTATGCCTAGTAAAAAGCTGCTAAATATATAAATTAAAAAAAAAAACAACATGCACACAAACACAAGCCTTTGGATTAACACTTCTCATGCCAATAAAGCATTGAGTAGTTTTCTAAAGATCATGAGATGATAAACAATACATTCCAACAAATTGTGTTGTCTATTGCCATTGGATGAAAATAGTCACATATGAAAAACTAGTCATGAGGCTAGACATTAATTTCCTAAAAGAGTACGAGATCACAAATTCACAACAGGAAGCAGAGACTTGTTCTATGAAATTAAATTTTACCATAATTAAATTTTACCATAGCCCGCATTAATGTGCGCTCTTCTGTGTATATGAAGGTTCAATTTCTTACAAAATTCAACAAGACAAAGGAAGGTCTTGTTCTATATTTTCTATAGGAAACTGCACTATTTTTAAGTACATTTGGCAATCATCTGAAACCTTCACCCTGAAATAATTTCTGAAAAATTAGTGCGTGTTCCTAAGTGCTGTTTCAAGTTGAATATTTCTCTAGGTACAAAAAAAAATCCAAGGAAGAGGCAGAACTCAGAACTCCCAGAAATGCCTCAATTGTCACTTTTGTATTCTGAAAAATGCAGCCTAGATGGCTGTCCTCGAATGGCTTCTAAGTGCCTAACAAGTAACACTGTAAACAGAACATGAAAGCTCTCAAAGTGCTGAGAACAGTGAAATCATCTGTACTCTGTCATATACTTCCCGGGCCGGGGGGGGTGGGGGGCAGGGAGTGCTCCTGGCTGGCACAACTTCCAGTAATTTTCCAGCATACATACAATTCCATACAGGCCTTCCAGTATGGCTGCTATCTAAGACAGTCTTTTTTCACCTCACATCAGACCCTATTAGCAGCAGAGAGATACCAGTAAGAAATATGTGAGCATTCAAGAAATGTTTAAAATTATTTACTTTGAATATAGAACTCTTTTTCTGCTGACATGAAACATATTCCTCTACAGTATTAAATGAAAAATAATTGTTATGGTGACTAATTTCATTTTTCTAATGTGAATCCCATAGTCAAAGAAAAGGCAGTTACATATTTTGAAGTTTAAGCTTGTTAAAAGGTACAATTCCAACATTCAGAGAAGAAATAGTGCTGATTCCTTAGCATACCTACCATGTTCCTCAAATGCTTCTAACCATGAAAATAAAGTTTCTTCTAATATGAGCGCTATCCTTCATTTATCAAAAACTTAAACATTTAGATGAGGAGAGGAAGTTACATTCATTCATCCGAGGAAATAACTGCATATTTGTAAACATATATAATTGTTTTCTCATGTGTTCCCTAACTCTCTGATGCAAACCAATATGGAATTAAGTTCCTTTTAACGTCATTTTAAATGCTGGTGCATTCACTTATTGGAACTGAAGGGTTAAGAGAACAAAACAAAAACTAAATTCAGTACTATACAAGTCACTTCACATAACTGAGGGTAGTCTGGCACTTAGATGTCTGCAACAATGATGATTAAGCTCAGAGTTTATACTGACAAAAGAAAAAAACACACTAGCCTGTCTATAAGATTTGTGCCAGGACCAACGCAGCTATAATGTGAGATCATCTTTTGCCACTGCAACTTAATTTGCCATAGACAACATGAATAAAGAATAGACTCACAATTGGCTAAAAAACCCAAGCCATAAGATTTAGGCCAGTAATTCTACATGTCCGTAAAGAGATTTTTAAAAAAAAAAAAAAAAACTGATTTCTGCTACTAAAAACGGAAGCCATATATTATTTTTTGCATATCTTTTTTCAAGCATTTGCATTTATCTTAGAGTAAATCTAAGGCATAAGCAAAACGTTACCAGAATTGAAGCAATAGGTGAGATACACGAGAGTGCAGAAAAAAGTATGTTTTATAATATTGAAATCAATTTCTGATAGTTATTGGTGTCAAAATAACACTAATAAAATCTTAAGTTCATCTTAAGTCATAAAATGGTTTAGAAAAAAACAGAATAAACTGTTAAGATTTGTTTTATTCATCTTGGGACAGTACATACTTTTATGATAGAAGAAACAGATTCTCCTGTCAGAAAACCAGTTTCCTTAGCACAGACCATGGATAACGACAGGAGATGGGGAGGGGGATCGCTACATTTTAACCATAAGAACAAGTAGAAGAAATAGATTATCTTTGATGGACCTAGGTCAATTATAAGTTAAGAAAATATCCATTAAAGGAAAACAAAAACACACACCACCACCACACAAAACAAATACAGAGCACTGTCATCGTATGCAACAGCCACTGAATCCTGCTTTTCTCACGTAATACCTTTGAGTCACTGCCTACATTTTTTCCAGCTTGATTTCCTCTGTGTTCTCAGTTCAGTTCTTCTACCCTGGTGCATCATTAACTACTCACTGGTGCACCAGGGTGACCTGACTGCAAGAAGCATTGGAAAGAATTAACTCTGGAGAAACCTACGCATAAATGGTGTTTTATTTGCATGTTATTTCCCATCTGCTTTTTTTTGCCATTCCTTCTAAAGTTTTCCCTTGCCTGTGTCTCAGAAAAGTTCTACAAAAGTTCAGCATCCAGCACTCAGAATTCTCCAAGCCAGCTTAGTCAGCTCAGAGGTACACAGAGCAACTGAGTGTCATCGGCCCATCTTTTTCCCATTTTGATAAGCCTTAATTCTCAGCATACCACATTTACTCAACTGTGTACACCTGTTCAAGAACTTCATTCCTGTCTTATATACAAAGCAATTTTTTTATCCTTCAAGTCTGTGAGACCAATCCCGCACAAACTCCATTCCTCTCTTCTTTCAGCCCCAAGAGCATTCCTGTTATTCAGCATGCTCCCCCAGTGAGTTCTGCAGCAGCCTATGCTGAGAAAGACTTTCTTTAACATCCTTTGATCAATACATATCTTTAGATTGCTTTTTCCTCCGCTCCTGCGGATTGGCACAGCCTATACTGTATACATAAAATCATCATTCCCATTAAAACCTTCTGCACATTGGTAGCTAAGATAAAGTTTCCATTTCCGCAAGTACAGTTGCTTGGACAACGCTCTAGCTTTAACAGAACCCTTCCTCGTGAAGTTCACTTGCCTTAAACCATTTAGGATTTTATTGATAACTGCCTCCTCTGCTTTAAAAAGCAGTATTTGCCTTCTGAACATTTACCTGTTCCAGCAAGCTCTCCCTCAAGGCTTGTTTGCCATTCGAAGAAAAACAGACTGAAACCTTGATGAACTACTATGTAACACTTCCTCCTCCTGTTCAGAGTAGGTCTAGCACTGCCACAAAAAAGCCCATTGCCACAGGTTACCCTATTAGTCAATTAAACTATGTTACTGTGAAGTTATTGAACTATTGCAGACTTTGGTGGTTTACAGCTGGTATTTGTGGGCAACTTAATATTTTATGTTTCCTCTATAAAACTTTGCCAGCTGATTATGAGCCCACTAGTGGGTTTCAACTACAAAAAGCTAAACCTTAACATCTAATCTTGGTTGACTTTCAAATACATCACGGTTCATAAGAATTGTTGGAAGCAAACACAAGCAGCTTTGAAAAGAAATTGCTTGGATCAAAGACATGGAGAAATTTATAATGTAAAGGTGAATTGAATTTATATTTAACTTCAATAAATACCTACCCACAGATACATCCATTCTACATGAAATTCTTATTGTGCAAAATTCCTGCATTTTGCATATTATACGGGGCCAAGCGGATCTTGATCTTACTCAAAACACCTATCTTGCCCCATGCATACAAGAGCCAAGCCACAACTCTTTGTGATTTCACATTCAGATAATATTGTTCCAAAGAAATCTAAGAAAACACAGTTACAGAATATAGATCTCTCCTGGTCTGTCATCAGCTCAGTTGATGGCACTCTAAAATGAAAAGAACCTGGAGCTTTTGATATTAAGTCTCTATTGTCAATCTATTTTTCTTTTTAGCATATAATATGCTAAAGGCAATGCAGGTGTAGTGGCAGCTTTAAGAAAACAGATATGGAAACAATTATTTCAGTGGGAATAGAAATGTGAATTGGACTAGAATAGTACAAGATTTCACTCACTGAAAGTGAGTTCACAC
This sequence comes from Chauna torquata, assembly GCA_013399475.1. Classification (NCBI taxonomy): domain Eukaryota; kingdom Metazoa; phylum Chordata; class Aves; order Anseriformes; family Anhimidae; genus Chauna; species Chauna torquata. Next base: position 11,595 of record VXAL01018935.1, read on the forward strand.
TGAACTATTAAAGGGAGCTTTATTCATAAGCATGTCCTGCTATGTTCTAATAACAATTTAATTCAATACATACTCTGTAGATGTTGAAAACTGTCACACAATGTACGAACTTATTACAAACAGGGAAGTTTGGAGCAACTGGAGCAAATCCTGCTTCATAGCAAGAATTCCTTTGAATTGCTTTATCTTTCATTCTTCTCTCAAGACAATCTAGTGAACTTAGCCAGACATTTAAATGTTTTAAAACGTCTCCAAAACTCTCTGGAGCATGCCATTATGCAGCTTCAAACAGCACTAGCAGTGCTATATAGACTTCCTCTCTTATATCACTTCAACTTCACTTGACAATTATTCTTCTGAGCCACCCAACACTTCCAAAATGTCTGGACACTGGCCTTCCCAATGCCTACCCTCTTCCTTGGACTTCATGAAGTTTATGACTTCAGGAGTAAGTCCAGTCGCCATAGACACACTGCACTAAGTGCCATGCACTTCTGTCTTCTAGACTCACATATCTCCTCAGATATACACACTCACGTTAGACAGATCTGAGCCTATGATTCTTTAATATACAAGGTCAGAACTGAGTCTGACAATGTATCAGCAACCTAAACATTGAAATTCTTATAAAAAAGCCAATAACCAAAAGCAATCAGATGCTGAACTCTTGCAACAATTTTAAATCCAAATCCTTATATACACAAGTAAAGGATGCAAACATTCAAAAAAAATTTCCATATTTTAACAAGTTCCTATTGCTCAACCATCAGTCTGCTACTCAATGAAACCCTGAGCATTTTAGTCTTTAAGGTAATCCAAAATTTCATCTCTCATCATAGCTGCACATCTTGAACGTAACTAGGAAACTCTCCAACTTAATTCCTCAACTCTTCCTGGACTACATATATGAATTTTTTTTTAAATTAGGGTGCCCATTTTGGAGCTAGTTCTGGTTGCCTAGTTATGCCTTCTAGGTACATGGAAGAAAAAAAAAATTCCAATGCCAAAGTAAGAAGTCTTACTAAAGCATAAGAAATGGTTAGTTCTCAGTGCAACTCCTTACCAAGTTTTTTGATTTTTGGTTTGTTTTCCTGTTGTTTTTATTAAGCCCGTGAGGTATGGGCACTGTACAAGCTTACAGGTACACAAAAGCCTCTTGGAGTGATGGTGTTACTGCAAGTGGAGTATTTGCTTTAAGACAAGCTTCTACTTAAAGAATTTTTCTAAGCTACAGTTTCCTCTGATCTGGAAAACCACCAAATGCCAGGCCTAAGCCTGTTAGCTTTTGGCCAGAAAAGAAGCTGCTTAAAGTTAATTCTCCTTCTAGAAGAAACCCAATTATTTCTTTTGGTTAAAGCTATTCATTGCCCATAAAGTTTCTAGCACAACAAAGTTTTCCACCTTTTCAGAGAACTCTGAAGTACCAGACTGGCAAACACAGTGGCATTCTTAACAACAAAACTGATGACCACCTCTGATATCAGATAATTTCATGTCAGTAGCTGATTTTGCATCTCAGTGTTAAATACTAGAAGTCCTAGGCAGACAATAATCAGGAAGATATTTATCAATCCATTTGCCTTGAAACAGGGAAGACATTGCATGAAATAAAAATACATACAAAGTGAAAATAACTTGCTATCCAAAGAGAAGGGAAGCTAGAGCAACAGCTGCAACTTCATTCAAGTCCTCAGATATTTTCCCAATATTAATAAAGAATTCCAAAGCAGTAGAGAAACTGCATACTGTATGCAAGAAAAATTGCCACACACTTCAAAAGACCACTCTCACCCAAGTTACACAGCACTAGGATTCTTTCCTGCCCAATTTCTTCATATATAGCTAAGTATTTCTATCCATAGAACCTCAAACCCAAAATTTAGTTTGTTCCTTATAAGTATTCAAAGTGGCTACCATGTACCAGCTCAAATCTACACACATTTGTGTCACATTTGTAATAAATAAATCACCATGAAACCCAACACTCTCAATATAAATTTACTTAAACCAACACCCCATGTAATCCAAAATTCATAAAATGAATTTTCCTAAGAACCAAACAGCTAAGGAGTCAACACACCATCTAGAACTCGCATCAAAACAAACCTCAGCTAGGACATAATTCACAGAAGTTCCAAAAGTTCATGAAGAACAGAAGGAAAATAATTTATCTATGAACTTAAGAATGACAGTTTCGAGGATATAGCACTTATTCCTCGTTATTATTATTTTTTTTTTTCATTTGTAATGCAGTCCAAAGGATTTATTTTAAATAATAAATCAACTTGGCAGTAACATATTCAAAATGTGGAAGGTAAAATTCAAGTGATAACAATTCAATCCAGATTCCTGAATCTAAGGAGTTACTGATATCTTACATTAGCCCAATACCTCCAAATAACTCAAGCAGTACACAGTCCAGGGAAACAAGGCCTTGATTGTTTTGCCATTACATTGCTAAAGGACTTGGTCGATCCAAGCCACCTGCTAGAGTGACAGCTGAGTCATCCCATCAGAATTTTCCTGTTTGATTTGTTTTCCCAACACCCATTCACTTTGCAAGGCAACCATGAACACAAACACACACCACCTGAACTAGAGGAAACTTGTATTTTCACAGGTAAGTTAACCATTCACTTGGATGCCTACTGCACTCTAGAAGCTTAAAACCATGAGGAATTTGATTTTTACAAAAGCTACCTGTGGGATTGGAGGCAAAAGGCTCCTCAGTAAAGCCCTTCTCTCTATTGAATACTTTAATTCTTACTTTGGAAACATGCTAACACCACAGTCATTAACAAGAGAAAAATCCTTTCCCATGTGTGGATGTATCCACTTCTGTACGTGTGTTTTTGGCTATCCTTTGCAGTCTTTACACACCCAGTGTCTGTTCTGTTACTTTAACCATTTTCCAGAATTCCTGCTATGGAGTTAATTTGTCTTTAACGGGTATGGACTGCCACTAGCCTCTTAACCTTAAATGACTATAATTCCCTACGGAAAGCACTTGGCAATTTTCTTGTGCCTTCAGTCCAAGAACTTCAAAGTTACTATGATAAACTACTCAGTTATAACATTACCCTGAAGCCCTCTGGCAGCAAAATCTGCATATCTTCAGATTTAATATATTTCCATTTCAACTTATGCAATGCAGGAAATAAAGACCTGGGACAAGATTTTATGAAATACACAAACTTCATTAGTTCCCAAAACACTTGGGCAAGTATGAACTTCATTTGTAAAGAAAAAGACAAAAAAATTCAAAATCATATTCAGCTGCTATCACTTCATTTTGTTAAAGGGAAAAAATACACTCCACCTCTACATAAAGTTATTTTTTTTCTTCTTAAAACAGAAACAGTTGACTTCTCAAATGAGCATGAGAAAAATATTTCTTCACTAACTTCTGGGAAGACTGGTACTCTCTAAATATTTCACTTTACAATTACTTATAAAGATGTTCTAAATTTTCAAACTAATTTTAGATCGAAAAAGTCCTGTACATAGGAGGAAATAAGCCCCTGCAACAATTACAGGCTGGGCACTGACTGACCAGGGAGCTGCTTTGCAAAAAAGGATCTCAGAGTCCCAGGGGGACACAAAAGAGTCGGCAGCGTACCCTTACAGAAATGAAGGCCAGCCTAGACCAGACTGTCATAGCAAGAGCATGGCCAGCAGGGTGAAAGAATTGACTAACCTCTTGCATTTGGGATTTGTGAAAGTTCATCTGCAGTACTGTATCCAGTTGCAGGCTCTCCGGTAGAAGAAAGGCATTGACACATTGGAAAGAGTAAAGCAGAAGACCCGTAGTATCATGGCATATGAACGCATGCTGAGAAAGCTGCACTTGTTAAACTTAAATAAAGGGTTATGGGAAGATCTTACTGCAGTCTGTAACTACAAAGAAAGTAGTAGGATAGGAAAATAGAGACCACCTCTCCGCTCTGCAGTAACAGTGAGTAATATGTGGATGAACATTACTAGAGAAAAACAAGTCCTGCCAGAACCACCAGTTCCTGAAAGGATTCAGAAATATTCTGCATAGCTTAAGTAACATGAGTACTGCACAGAGTGCATTAACACAGCAGTATTGCAATCCAGTCACTTTGATATTCATGTTAAGCCAGAACAACAATAAATTTATGATCCAACACTTAATTTTATTGTTGTTGTTGGGTAGTACCACAGGTATGATACTGGATAGTTTCAGTCTCCACGAAATTTTACATGTTAATTAAATAGGCACACAATACCTGGGAAGTACAAATTCTGTGCTGCAGTCCATCATACTTTAACACACCTACACAATACAGCTCTTAATTCAAAAAAAAAAATTAGATGGTTCCTTTAGATTACAGAAGGCACTCAGGTATGACTCAGACAGTGTTTCCTTTCTGTCTGAAAGAATGAGAAAACTGATCTTAGAGGTTAAGTGCCCTAATCTTGGGCATAAGCTATCCATTCTCAAACCCATTACAGTAGTGCTTGGTTAATAGCCCACTTTAAGCGTCCAAATGATCTGGAACTGCTTGCAGACAACACACTTGTGTCCTCATCTTTATTTAAGAAAAAAAGACTTGGCAAACTATAGGTGCTAAAAAACACCAAGGAATAATTGCTTTTTTGAAACTCATGCAGTGGCTAAATTCCTCCTTGAATAGATTACTATTGAAAATCATACCTGAAACCTGCAGAAAGCACCACAATGGACTAAATACTGTTTCTTCAAGGAAATATATGTTTGTTCCAGACTGCAGGAAATACTAATTATTATAGTTTGCAGATTTTATTATACAGAAAGGAAATATTATGCTGGCAGAATACAGTTCTAAGAGTACATTTTATGCTCCCATACCCTTTCACCTTTGCCCCCAAAGGCTTGTAGTTACTCTTTCTACTCCAGACCTCACTTGGCCTTGTCATCTGCGCAAGACAAAGCCTGCAGGAAGGATAAAACAGGTTGAAAGGGGCCCAACCTCAAGTGCCAGCACACAAATACAGACCTTGTGAAACAAGCAGAAAGAGCTAAAGTTTTTATTGCAGATGCAGAAATACAACACCATTGGAATAACCAACATGTGAGAATAGCTCAAGTCATCGTACCTGTGTTTGGTGATACATGGTTTTCAAACACAGGCAAGGAAGAGCAGGAGGAGAGGTTTCCCTTCACGTGAAGGATCAGCTCAAATGTCTGGAGCTCCTCTATAGACTGGGTGAGAGGCTCACTGAAAGCATGCCCATCTGGATCAGAGAAAGACATGGTGGTGGGAGTTTGTTACCAACAAAGCACGCAGGATGAAGCAGGGAACACACTCTTCTTTAAGCCATGGCAGGAAGCCTCCAGATCACAGGCCTTAGTCCTCATGAGGGACTTGAATCTCTGTGACATTTGCTGGAAAGGCAGCACAGGGTAGGCAAACAAGTCAGGAAGTTTCCGGATGGTGTCAGATATAACTTAACACTGACACTAGATGGGCCAACCAGGGGTGAAGCTTTCCTGATCTGCTGGTCACAAATGATGGGGTGGTTGGGAGTGTGATAATCAGTAGCACTGCAGGCTTTAGTGACCACAAAACAACGATGTTCAAAATACTGAGGGGTGTGAGGGAGCTAGGCAGAAGAGCATAGGCCCTGGCCTTCAGGAGAGTAGAAGTCAATTTTTCAGAATTCAGGGGACTTGTAGGGGACATCCTGTGGGAAGCAGCCTGGAATAACCTTAGCTCAAGAACACTCCATCCAGATACCATGGAAAAATGAGCAAGTGCATCAGAATACCACCTTGGCTCAGCAGGCACCTCACAACTGAGCTACAGTGCAAAAAAGAGGGTACGGGACACAGGAGTACAGAAACATTGCCCAGACATGAAGGAATGGTATTAGGAAAGTCAAAGCTCAGCTCAAGTTCAAACTCATGAAGGACATCAAGAAAAACTTCTAGCAGTACAGTAGCTGTAAAAAAATAAGTAAGGAGGATACGATGGTTTTAGTGACAGACTGAGGTGCTCAATGCCTTCTTTCTGCTAAGTCTTCACTAACACAGCCTCCCAAGTCTTCATGACTAAAGACAAGTTTCAAGAAGGAGGGGAATAATCAGTAGTGGCAGAGGATTGAGTTCAGCCTCCCCTGTGAAATCCTGAGCTGTTGGTACAGATAGAATGTATCTCGTGGTGCAGAGAGACCTGTCTGATAGAGTGCAGCCTTGCAGTGACATCTTTGATACAGGTAAATACTACATTTGCCTTCAAAAAGGGCAAAAAGAACCACATGGCAAAGTACAGGCTGGTCAGCATCAGCCTCTCCTTAGTCCCTGGAAAAGTCACAGGACAAATGCTATTGGAATCAGTTTCTGGGCACAGAGAAGATGACTGAAAATAGCCAACAGGTTTACCAAGGTTAAACCAGGCTTTAACAACCTGACCACCTTCTCTGCTGAAACAGCTTCTGTGGATTGAGGGAGAACAGTGAATATTGTCTTAAGTGCATCTGGAATACTGTGTCCAGNATACCACCTTGGCTCAGCAGGCACCTCACAACTGAGCTACAGTGCAAAAAAGAGGGTACGGGACACAGGAGTACAGAAACATTGCCCAGACATGAAGGAATGGTATTAGGAAAGTCAAAGCTCAGCTCAAGTTCAAACTCATGAAGGACATCAAGAAAAACTTCTNCAAAGAAAGATGCTAATAAACTTGAGTAAGTCCAGCAAATACCACTGAAATGATCAAGAGACTCAACTACACAAGATGAGTCTGAGAAAGCTTAACTTGTTTACCTTGGAGAAGGGCAGGCTTTGGGGTGACTGAATAGCAGTCTTCCAATAACTAAAGAGAGGTTCCTCAGAAGATAGAGCAAGGTGCATCCTCTGTACCTCTTTATTGAAGTACAGGATGAGGAACACACAATCATAAATTGAAACAGAAGAGATTCCATCTGTTTATAAAAAATACTGTTACTATAAGGACAGTTANATCAAGAAAAACTTCTAGCAGTACAGTAGCTGTAAAAAAATAAGTAAGGAGGATACGATGGTTTAGTGACAGACTGAGGTGCTCAATGCCTTC
>VXAL01018935.1:24986-35153 GCA_013399475.1 Chauna torquata
AGACATCAAAACTTGCATTTTATAGTGCTGTGATTTTAGATATGAGAACTTCAAATTCCGTAATATGAAATTTATTACTATTTCTGTTCTCATCATGCCTAGAAGGACCCTTATGGCCAGTCAAGACTTCTTCACATTAAGCATTGTACATAAAGACGACCCCAGAGGGCTTTCAGCAGAGATGGGGAGGAGGAAAAAAAAGATACGGAGTCAAAGAAATGAAACAGTATTGATCAGTACAGCAGGCACTGACCTCAACTCCACAATAGCATAACTTACATTAAANAAAAAGGGGATAGTTCCTCCAAAGTAATAGTATCAAAATGGAAGACAAAAAAACACATCTAGAAAGTGTTCATCAACAGCCAACCCACCCACCACCAGCACCTTCTACAACCCCATCCACAGGCTGTTAATATAAGTCATTGATCTTCAAAGTGTTAACCTCCAGAACAGTTTCTCCCTCCCTCTTACATGGAGCCCTGGTTGAAAGAGAAGATCTGATCATCTGTCAGTGTAGACAGGAACAACTGTGAAGGTACAGAGAGAAAACATTCTGAAAAATTACAGGCAGCTGATTTGTCTTGTTCTTTTGGGTGATTGCCTACTTGTACAGTCACAGTGTAAGGTGACTACAGTACCCCACACAACTGAAGAGGCTTAAAGTCTCTCCAATTAAACTCCTAAAGATAGCATCACTGCTAACAGCCTTGGAGCTCAAACTGACGTGAGGTACACATAGCAGCCAGTAAGGCACCAACTAATAAGAATGGTGCCTCCCCAAATTGTCCGGGTTTCTCAGGCTTTCAATGCATTTAATAGGTGTTTGAGGAACTTCATTAGTAACCTGATACTACTTCCACAAGGTCGATTATTCACCATACAGCTCAATAGGAAGGTAATCCTACTGACCTCTCTCTGCAGGAGGCACAGAGAATTCTCCAAAAAAGTCCCATTGACATAAGTTAAGAACCGCTTCTGCAACAGTGTCACAAATTTTCAGGAAAACATAGATAAAAGTGAATTTGCAAGCATGACCAATTCTGAAATCAATTTGGAAGTTTCAGATAGGTTTTGCAAATTTCTTTATTTTAATAAAAATGCATGTGATGGAAAGTCAAGACAAAACCAGCATTAAAACAGCAATGTATTTTCTTCATTTTAGCATAACTGGTCTTTATTCAAAATGCTTCCTTCATCAGTGACAGGGAATGCAAGAATATAACCATCAGTTAAAATGATTTCCCCCCTTCTGAGGGACAAAATTAGATTAAGGTCTCAGAAAAAGAAGCAACTCCCAGATAGAAAGGTAAAAATCTAATTAAAACCTCCAGAAATCTATCAATCACAAGATTAAAAACACATATTGCAGCCACCAAACAGATGGTGTAAAACTGAAATACAAGACAAATTTATTCTGACAGAGACAACTGACAGACCAGATTCAGTTGGGGTAGGAAAAAAAAAAAAAGAAAAGCTGAAAGAAACTGGCAGAGAGATAAGAATCAGCCTCTTAAACCTTATTTCTTTTCACTCTTCTCTACAGATATGGACCTCAGAACTCACCCAAAACTTACTCTGTAAGTACAAGACAACAGTCCTGTACCCCTTACACAAGTAGGCAGAGAGTAGATCTGTTATGTATTTAATACCATTACAAAAGAATGTCAATTGCTTACAAGGCCATTTCCCAGTGGGAAAAAACAAGTTCTTTCCATTTCTGAGAGCCATTCAACATGTTAAATGATACATCTGACTGGACTACATTGAAAGAAGATCTGAAAATAAAACATTACAGGTCTCTGGAGAAAATACTTTAAAAATATTGAAAACAAAACTGCTTGGGACATGTTACAACCAGAACATTACTAGAACCCAGTCCTTCCTTATCCTGACAATTACTTACAAATAAACCAAAAAAAGTTGAACTGATATAGCCATACACTGGCAAGCAAAACCTGTTATTGAATCTTGAAGGGATGGGAATGACAGCAGCAGCCCCTAAGCCTAAATCCATATTAAACTGCAATAATGTAGCTGAACCGACAAGAATGAATTGAAACTTCCTGTCATCCAAGGAGCAGAAAGGAGACGAGGCATGTTCTACAAATTCATTGCAAAGTCTTCACAAGAGCATGGGGCACAAAATTCATCTCTACCAATGATAACATTTTCTGAACAAGACTGGTCGCTCATCTACACATCCTTATAACATGAACAGACAGAAAGACAATCACCTGAAGAAATATCTGTCACATATTACTTCTAGTCATTCTAGTGCCATTGCCAATATCGTTTTTCTTCAGTTTTGCCATTTGAAGTTCACATTAGTTTCTCCCCTCAGGTATCTTGACACCTTCCTTCCCCACCTGAAGCTAGAAACTTGCTTTGTCTCAACTTGATAGGGACAAAACATTGCTTTGTCTTGCAGGGGTGAAAAACAAACTGAAGAGGAAAAAAGAGCTCCCCTTTAGGGAGCTGTGGAACAGCAAGACAGAGGATGCGCATGTTGGCTCCTACAGCTGCCATCTTCAATACAAAACCAGAAAGTTGATTCTATTTAAAGTTAATACATGTTCTGCTAGCTAGCACTGGACAAGCATACTTGCTCACAGGCTCACTCTCTCCCCAGCTACTGAAAGGGGTTTCAACACTGCACCACAGAAATTCCTGACCAGATCCAGTATCTGGAGTTGCAGAGAGCAAAGAGGTAAAAGAACAAAGAGGTACTAGGTTACTTATGAAGAACATTCCACTACCTTTCCCGAAGGTTAACACAACATCTGAGATAATTCAGTAGTTGCAGTATTACAAGACACAGTGAAGTTTATGTCAGAATTGAAGTCCAGCAGCAGACCTGCTTTTCGTAACTCAACTTTGAGTGTTTCAGGGTTACTTAGAAAAGAAGAATCAACCCTTTAATCACAGAGTTTGGTAAAATGTATAATCTCATGAGGTTGCAGGCATTTTTGAAGATAAGAGGCTGCAAAACTTGCAGTTCGTATTCCTTCCGAATTGGATTTAGTTATGTTACTTCAATAGAAAAATTAGTTAGATTTTGTAGGTTCGTGTTTAGAGAAAGAGGTAAATAAGGAAACAATAAAAAGATAATGGATCAGAATTTACTGAGGGGGGAGAGTGATTTGCTTTTCAATTAGATTAAAAAAAACAACAACAACACACAAAATTATTTTGTTTGCTTGAAACATTACTTGAATGGTCACTGCAGACATCAGCCAAACGTGAAAACAAGCTCAATTCAAGCTCAGCCTTCAGAAAATGTATCTGAAAATTACACTGACTTTAGCAGATGACACATGAAAACAACAAACAGGAGCACAGTTGTGAATAAGAAAGGATCCTGACACACTTCAACTTTGAGCTCAGAGCAAAACTGTTTCCCATTCATGCCTGGTGGATGAAGCGTAAGCCAACATAACTGCAATATTTAAGCAACTGCTTCCTTTCTCCATAGTTGTTCAGGGATGATTCAATCTTCTAGTCAAAGACAAATGGATCCCACTAGACCACCATCAGGCACAACGCCATTCATTTTAAAAGATTAGTTGCACCAACAGGCAGCCAAGGGAAAAATCAAGCACTGCGGGTACCGTAGGAACTGTATCCAAAAAGTTCTAGAACAATGAAACTTCAAGTCATTTGAGCCACTAGCACTTGGGAACATATCCTGATTTAAGTCTCCTGAACAGTATTCCCAGTAAACAAGCTCAATTTTTTAACATGAAATGGCTTAAACTTATTCATTACATATCCTTACGAGAACCAAGATCAGTTGCCCTATCATGCACATGGCTCCCCAAGCATCTTGTGAGATTTCTCTGGGGAAACTATTTTCTTTCTGCTCTATGGAAGCTAAGGAATAGCTTAGATACTACTGAAAGGCAGATGACAAGTCATATCACATGTTAACGTCCATGGAGGACAGGTTATTTTTGTTTTAAACATAACCAGAAATGCTTGAACTAAAAAGAAACACACATAAAACAGGCATGGCAGTTACGTTCCAAAAGATAACTGACAGTACTCCCTATGAACATCAAATGACTTCATAGCAGTCAACTTACAAGTGACAAACAGTGTACACGTACAGCACAAGGATTTTTATACACAACTGTAAGAATAAAAGATTTTTAGGATTTATTTTTGGAATCACTATCCATCTACACAGGTGATCTACGCTGACTTTGGTACACACTTCCCTGCCAAATACACACAAATTCCAGAAAAAAAGCAATACTCACCGTCTGCACTTTAGGACTACCTAAAACAAGATAGCTGTACTTTAGCGGGGCGATTTTCCATTCATCTAATTCTTTTGCATGAATCAATACTCAGCCACGAAAGTAAGAGCATAAAAAAAGTAAGTAGCCTCATTCATTACAAAATCTACATTAAGTAATCTGCTCCCTTGGATGTCAGAATCTTAATCAAACCTGTGCAAACTACAGACAACACAACAATAGCCTATGTAACTACCAGAATTATAATAGCTAATTTTGTCCTCCTTCCTGTTTCAATCACTTCAAAATGAGGTAACAAATTTAATAGCGCAAGAATGATCCAGCATAACTTCATTTCCACGTTCAGTCAAGCACAAGTTGTCAGTGTTAAGCAAGAAAGGGAAATTAGCCAAATTAAATTAAGCAACTCTGTCAAGTTCTCCCAAGATCAGTACCTTTGACAGCAAAAGCAGTGCATGCCTACTCATTGACACACTACCTGGGGCAGGGAGTGGGGGAATGCCCCACACAGGGTTTTGGAGATGATTACTACCCAGACAAGTGGTAATCCCTAGTGGGAAGAATCCTAGAAAAACAGAATGTCAGTCTAAGAATCAATATTATTATATTTGCATGTGTTTAACATTGTGTTCTGCAATAATAAGGAAGCATTCAAGGCAGGAGTTTAGATTTAATTCAGAGACAAAATTGAGGAAGTTGAAGACATTATAAGCCAGTGCAATTTCAGCAGCTACAAGCACCTAGGCCAAAAACACCATAATAATATATTTGTATAACAAACTCTACACCACATGAAAACTCCAGAGTAAGCAGATGACTAAGCTTCTAAATTGCACCTAAATGTGGACATAGTTGGTTTAGCTACTCAGGCAAAGCACAGAACAGATTAGCCTTGCAAGCTTTATCAATGTAGAATGGTAAAGAATCCTCCAAAGTAAAAGACAAAACAAACAAACAAAAAAAAACCACAATGAAATTAATACAAAAGCTATCAATTAAACCAGATTCTAAGCCATCAAGAACAAATTGATCAAGAACTCCACATGGCTAAATTCTTCAAAAAAACATATGTGTATATATATATGTACACATATACATAGACATGCACACACACAATGTGGTGCCAACAGGAAGAGAACTAGACACGAATGGAAGGAAAAATGCAAAGGCTCATGCTTCATACTCAGACAGAAAGCACATATTGACCCAGAACATCTGAGTAGTTTGTCCGTATCACTTGTTCCTCTCAGAGCTGAAGAACACAGTAACCATCAACCAGGTGGCTTTGATCTGCTTATTACATTTACACCATTTCAAAGTAAACTTGACTATCAGCATTGCTAAGTGTTATAAAAAGCCACAAGTATAATATTTTACACATATAGAAAACTTATCTACAGAAGAAAACTACATGAACACAGAATCACATACAAGAACTGAAGCACTGCCAAAATCTGATGAGAGAAGTCTGATGAAGCAGTCCTAAGGAACATTTCAGAAAGGTAAAATATTCAGATATTGATGGATGTATTTACATATTCTTAATTTCAAAACCCTAACTTCTGCCTCCATTATTTGCACAAAACACTTTATCAGTTGCACAGCTTGGATGTAACAATCATTGCGCCCACCCCTAAAAGCTAACTCTAATCCTATTGGTAGGATTTTAAGTTACTTGGCAAACGTGGAATGGATCAGTAACTACTAACAAACCAGAAGGTCAGCTATATTACTACAGCACTTATGCATATGCATCTTGGACCTAATTTCACGTCTGTCTCTTCCTGCGTGAAATGCGGGATATTCCGGGGATTCCTTCTCTAGCACAGAGATAAATCAAATTTAATCTTTGGAAATGTCAAATATTGGTTTCACCACTCATTTATTTTCTCCAGACTGAATTATATCTGAACCAGCAGTGTACAACATTCACATCTCTTTTTAGCTCTTCATGAGACCTAACTTAGACAATTAGAAGACTGCCATAGAATGTAATAACAAGGCAAACTGCAGCACAAACCTAATACTACTTGCTATATTTGTAAAGCTACTATTAAAGATGAAACTGTATAAAGAAAATTTCAGGCTAGTTGTATGATAGTTTCTGTGATCACTGGTTAATCTGTGAATTCCCCTCAAGATAGAAATCACAGGTACAACTCTTTATAAAAACTACATGAGGGAAAGAAGAGGGAAAGAAGAGGGAAAGAAGAGGGAAAGAAGAGGGAAAGAAGAGGGAAAGAAGAGGGAAAGAAGAGGGAAAGAAGAGGGAAAGAAGAGGGAAAGAAGAGGGAAAGAAGAGGGAAAGAAGAGGGAAAGAAGAGGGAAATCACATTTATTACGAAAAAGCTCTGGTGACATTCATTTCTTACAATATCAGGAGATGTTCACTAATTTATTTATTAGAACTTCTCAACAAGAGATGTTTTTCCCCCTAAAGAGTTTTATCATTTTTTTGTCAATGTTACATTTTCAGCTTTCCTTGGGTTTCATATTAATGCAAATTTAAATAATATTTAACTTGGCTCCTGTAGCCAAAACATTCTGTAACATTTGTACAAATATAAGTCTACATGCTTAGTGGCAAAATATTTTAAGTGGTGCTGTTAGATCTCATTAATTAAAGCAAAAAGTTTCCAACTTTAACTGGTACATGGATTTTTTTTAGCTCAAAAGAGTGCAGGCAGAAGATGACCTTTTCACATCATGAGCCTGAAAAGTCTCTTGGTGTGTGGCCATCAAGAAACTTGTCTGAATTATTTTCCCAGCATGTAAACATTTTTCTGAGATTAAAATTATCTTTGTCATTTCAGATGTAATCAATTTGTTTTCTTTTATAGGTTAAACAAACTAGCTAAAGACTACATATCAACCCACTGTTATGTCATAGGTAAAGGATACCATGGACCACAGAGAAAACGAGATACTTGGATATATCCAGTGGCTTACTGACATTTTACCTAAGAGCAGGACTTAGATTCAGGGGAATATAAGGTCTTTCCCTCTACTGATCACATCAGAAAATTCAAGTTAGCACAATGAGTAGAAATCTAGATTTGAAAGAACTTATACAAGCTTTAAACCACTGTTGTATTGAAGATGACAGTGAATGCTACAAAAACAGTGAAATGCTCATGACAGGCTAAGAGAATAAAAAGTGAAGATAGTATTTAAAAATAAAGAATGTGTTACTATGTGATCCTCTGTGTGCTATTTCCATGAGGTTTCAGCCATTGCATGCTCTAATAATACACTGTTTCCAAAACAAATGGAGGAAAAAAAACCCACACAGCTACACAGCTATATATCGTATTCATCAGTAAATTATCTCTGAGGTTAACGATTAAAACTGAGTATTGTGAAATACCTACCATTACTCATCATGCAGCCATTAATCTAAAACTTAAATCTGTAAGCTACACCAAAAATTATCAGGACCAAGAGCACAGTGATTACATGCTCTTTCACTCTTTTTAACACTTAACATACCAAGGCCAAGAAACTCTTTCAGCTTGGCTTCTTACAAAGGGCAAGGAAAGTTAACATCTCTATTAAGTACGTTCTTACAAAGGAAACTTAGTAACAAAATGAATGCAGTCTCCCTAAAACCCAGGCAATAACAGATTACTGTATTGCTCTTTAAATGCTCCTCAGGTGGCCAACTAACACAGTATTGTTAATCACTTTAACCTGAAATCTAAATGTTTTACTCCAGCCCTCGACTCTTAAACCAAACAAACCTCACCGATGAAGCATACAAAACATTTACGTTATCGCACAGCTGTACTTACTCTCATTGGCTTGGTACACTACCAGGTTGGGAGGGGTGTTGTTTGTTTGGTTTGGGGTTTTGTTTTTTGGTCTCCAAACCGCCAGGTTGCTACCCATCAGTTTTAGAAAGTGCAGAGTTTCATGCACAGAAGTCAAGCTTTCTGTAACAGATATCTGAAAACTATTATTCACACAGCTGGGGTTAAACAGAAGGCTGATACAGCCACAAAACACTAAAGATGGTGGAATAGCCCAGCAAGAAATCTGCATATTGCTATCATTAAAGATCTCTCAGCACTATAAAAGGAATTTAGAAACATTCAAGGATGCTATAAAATTTCACTCTGGGACAGAGCTTACCCTTTAAAAGGCACCTACACATGAAAGCTTTGTTTGCTTAGTAACCTCATTTAGCTCTCTTACTTAGGGAAAAACTGCTTGACAGTTTGAAGTTTCCCCAACTCTATGACCCAGAAGGAAACCAAATAGGAAAACAGGCCATAGAATCTGCAGTTGTTGTCAGCAAGTTTAAAAACATTTTAAGTCACCAGCTAATCCACAGAAGGCACAACTAACTGCACTTCTCAGTGGAGCCCAGTGCAGAGCCACGCTGAAGCTCTGTTGAACATTCCATTCTGGACATCTTCATATCTAGCACTGGGCATTCTCTGAAGTATGCCATATGCTATGCATTCAGCAACGCCAGAGATGCCATCCTCTGCACCTAGTTGCTCTCAGTTTTTCCCTTCGAAACTTTAGTAAAAAGAGTCAACTAAAATACTCATGAAAAGTTATAATACAGATTTAGTCCGCATACTCTCATTACATTCTCTTGTACTGAGGTCTGAAGCACCCCACAATATTACCCTGCTAGCATAAACCCTGGAGTAGATTAAAAATTAAATAACCAGCTTCCCCATAACAGTGACTTAGGCAGTTTAAGACAGAAATTAGAGACTGCTTTAATGCGACTTCTTATCCATTTGATTTAGTTTACAGCACTAGTCAATTTTTCCATGGTGATGGAGTCACCATGCTGGGAAAAAGCAAGGAGAAGCTGCTACCAGGCACCAGGTGAAAACATCCAGGTTTCTAATTGCATATTAAATTAGTGTTTGCATTGACAATGATTATTGCTGGGAGCATTCCAGGTAGAGCTCTAAGCTCCATTACAAGCAAGTCACTGTGAAACCCAATCAACAAGATCCCAATCAACTGGTATTAAACTGGAAGAAAAAAAAAAAAACACTCCAAAAATGCTGGGTTTAGCATTTTGTTTTGTTTTAAAGCAAGAGATCCAGCAGGATACCTGTAACTTCTGAAAAGCTCCTCCCCTTCCCTCCTGAAAACATTAATCCGTGTTTCATTACTTAAACTGCTGTTACTATGTACTCCACACTGACAGGCAGGTGTTGTGAAATTCATCCCAGGTGTTTCTATAAGTACTTGAAGAGCCCCTAACGTTTATTACTTACAGTCTCTCCGCATTCCTGGGAATATCCCTCGGTACAGTTTTGAGTCCTAGTCCGTGACAATCCACGTTGGAAGCAATACATGTACATTTATGTGGGCATCCTCCAACAGGCATCCAACTCACGGAGCTCCAAAAGCTCAAGATCATTCCAAGGCACAAAAACGCACTTCTTCGACCAGACAACATGGTTTCTTGATCACTTCAGCGGGTATAAAAGTGTGCGCAAGCAGCCGGCCCTTAAAGATGAAATGCCTCTATGAAGAAAGGGAAAAGAAAACAAGAGGCTCTTAGTACAGCCCAAGGGAACCCACCACTGCCATCATCGCCGGAGCACCAGCAAACCTTCAAAGGCGCCTGAAAGGGTTATGTTAGGTGGAAGAAGGTGGGGAATTGCCTTTCGGGCTCAGGTTTCCTTCTGTTATCTACGAGCGGTACCAGAAGGCAGATAGTTTAACAGAGCTCGAGCCAGATGCGTCCTCAGATGAAAGAGAAACCAGGAGCGAAGGTAAACACACACAAAACATCCATCAGAAGCGGCGGCAGTCTCCAAAGCAGCCTCCTCCGCTCCGCATCGCCCCACCTGGGCCGGGCAGGTAAGCCGCCGAGGGGGCGAGCGGCAATTCAGAGCCCCCCCGCCGCCAGCTCCTCGGGCGCTGCCTG
>VXAL01018935.1:35384-55202 GCA_013399475.1 Chauna torquata
TGCGCGCTTCGGCAGGGACCGCGCGGGCGGCGGCGCGGAACGAGCCCCCGGCGCTGCGCGAAGCGCTCTCAAGTTTCCCTCCGAGGGGAATTCACCTCCTTTTGTTCGCCCCGTTCGCACTCCCCGAGTACCCTCTGGTGGCGGGAGGAGGACGCTCACCGCCCCGCCGCTGCCCGCGCCCCGGCCCGGGGGCTGCCCGCAGCCGCTGCCCCCTCACAGGTGTCGGCGGCGGCTGCAGAGTAAAGGCTCGCCCGTAAGCTGGACGTAAGCAACGGTTTCTGGAAATGGGAGGAAGCAGAACGCATTCACGTGGCAGTTCCATGTTGGTTTCATGTAGTTTGCAGCTCAGAACCTTTTAGCTAAAGCACATTTAAAAGTGTGCAAAACAACCACAGGGTGCCCTGAAAAAATGTAAATATTTAGATTGCTTGGAAAACGGGGAATCCTAGGACAGGCACAAGTCAGCATTTTCTTAAGGCAAGCCAGAAGACCATTAATAAGATGAAAAAAATAAAGCTGATGTATACAAGTCATGAAAATCCATTTCAAAATACTCAGTTCCTTACTTTGCACAACTAAAGATAGTTCCAAAGGTGTATTTATGCATAACATTGCTCACACAGATAATGCACACAAAATTTGTTCTGCCTCTACGTCACAAAATCTTGGCCCATGACTACAGAATCAGGGTTCTGCTCTTGGTAGGAAAAAGTTTTCCTTTCCCGAGTCCAACAAGGAGCAGGACAAGCGCTACCCTGCAACTCCCACAGCCACCTCCAACAAAGATTTGACAAGGCTAAGTTACATTACAATTGAGCTCAAAATGTGTTTTTCTATGAACATAAAAAGTTAGTATTTTAAGGGCTTCTAGGAAAACAGTGCTATAAGACGTTCACCATAACACATGGACTTGGCCTTCCAACGTGCAGTAGCACACCTTAAATACCTGTTCGTTTCTGGCTACATTTGCCTCACTTTGACTACTGAAATTTGTAATCATCTGAGGCGCTCCTGCCCACCTCGATAGTTGGCTTCGCCCAAAACTGTGCAATGTCCACCTTGACAGCCAGCAGGGCAGCTGCTTGTCTACTGCCCTCTCTAATAAGGAAAGATTTGTCACTGTAGAGCATTTCCCAGTGAAGAGAAGTTTGCCAAACAGCACATCCAAGATGACTGGTTAACTTTCACCTCTCCCATTCTGGTCTTTGAAAAAGCAGATCAAGCAATAAAGTGATTTTCTCATTTTGTAGTTAACTATTTACATGAGAATTTTTATTTTTTTTTTATACAGAACCCATTTTGATCAAGGTTCAGTCTTAAACTGCTTACATGACTAGACTCAAAGCTCATTTAAGTGGTCCTTATATAGCAGTATCCAGCACAAGAAGGCTCATTGACAAGTCACGTAAGGTTTGAAAATGTACAGCGGGAATCAACTGTCACCCCTTTAAGTGGCCGCTTTATGCTGCTTCAGAAAAGATTAGAAAATACTGTTCTCCCACCTCTCCCAAATCTCTAGGAAGCAAAGGTTTGGGAAGGTGTGTGTAATTCTGTCTGGATCCCCAAATAAACCTCTCCTTTCCTGTAGCAAAGGGCCAAGGAAGATCACTTCAAAGTTCCGCATTAACCAACTAAGTGAGGGGCAAAGCCATAACAAACCACACTCCAGTACCCAAGGCAGCAAAGCAAACTGTAGAAGCCTGAACCATATTCCTCCCCTTTACCCTCTTGAGAGGGCAAAAGCACAACCAGCTCCAAGCATGTCACTGACACTCATCGCTATCTATTCTGAGGCAAGCACCCTCAATCAAGTGTTAGCCTACAAGAGATCAGCTCTTGAACAAGGAACAGCTGGTTCAGCCAGACGACAGAAATTACACTGCTTAGCAAGACAAAGTACTCTGAAAGCTCTGAAGTTTCCTCCACACAGACTGAAGGTATATATCCTTAGTTCACAAAAGCAGTGAAAATACTTTTGTTGGAACCTAACTTGCCTTGGCAGGCAGGCAACATCATTCCAAAGAAAGATTTCTTCCAGTTCTGGTTTAGTAGCAAGCCTTCCCAGCTATAAAGATGGCCTTATGGAGAGACATGCATCTCTCACTTCAGGATGGAGGTACAGAAATTGTTGGATACTAAATAAATATGACTATAGATAATGCTAATGTGACTGCCTTGTGCTGTATTTATTTTTTGAAGTTACCAATATTCAGCTCTGCAGAACTTCAAATTCTAAGAAACGCTGAAAAAAACTCCCTGAAGTCTCTTCACACAATCATCCACAGCAGTCAGCACATTCCATGCTTCACTGTTTATCTCTCATAACAAAACTGTCCTGAAAAGAACAGGTTAACCAGACAAAATGGCAGAAACCTAGCTGAGCCAAAAGTCAAGCTAGTCTTCAGATATACTTCAGTGTTATAAAACTCGAGGCATGTTTTCCTATATTCCAGTTAAAACAGCATTTAAAAGAGATGGTTGCAGTTTATCAAGGTACGCCCCAGAGAAGCAGTGTTGACTCCGCTTTTCTCCTTTCACATACCCGCTATGGCTTCCTGCTCCTGGCAATTGCCAGAAGCTGGCAAACTAGTCACTGTTCATCTCTTAGTATATGGTTGGCATAGGGTACAGCAAGTGTTACACAAAAATGCAGAAAATGACAGATCATGGAATACCTATGGTATATGAATCTATAAAATGTTTCTTATTTGACAGTGTTTTGTGTTTACATGCAGTTAAATGCACAAGTTATTTTTATGAAGTTATCTAAAGATGGACAGTTTTTAATCCATACTGTTTCCTCAAGTATTAGAAATGACCAATATTTCCTTATATGTAAAACTTACAAACAAGGTTATCAAAGGTTCACTGCCTACCCAGCAGGAATTTAAATTTTTCTTGCTGCTTCTGCAATAAGAAATATAGTCCTTTCTCTTAGAAAACAACTGGTTCAGTGTATTTAAAACATCTTTGCATCAATTTGGAAATTGACTATTTAACACGTGAAAACAAGTAGATTCAATAAAAATATTTAACTAAGAAAAAAGTAGTTTACTTCTTCTAATATGGAAGAACATTTACTGTACAGATGTTCAGAGTATATTCACATTCAAGCAGCACTGTCAACCTCAGCAGTCCTTTAGCTGCTTCTCTTGAACCCGCCATCAGTGGCTTTGACCCCACAACTACCTCCACCTTGCAAGACTACCCTCAACACTACTTGCAGGCTAGAGGAAGAGCACTGAGTTCTGGGAACAGCAGAAAGGCAGGGTAAACAAAAACAGAAGATCATGGCAATGACTTGGGGGGATGAAATTAAAACTAAATCACTTTTCTAGACAATTTTGACCTTCCAACACCTTCCCAAAACATGCGAGCACTAGAAGTATTCTTAATTTCAAGACATGTTACATGGTATATTATGCTTGATGTCACTATATTTCTTGTCAGGCAGTTCCTGGGTAGATATGCAAGTGCACACACTGTGCAGCAAGTGACATGTCTGAGAAACATGGTGCTCACTACACTTGTGTTGTACATGTGGCTTGCACATGTGCAGTAAATCCGATGGCTCCCAAATGCTCCTATTTTTTGCATGCACAATAGTCAGTTGCCTAGAGGCCTGATGGGAACTGTAGCATGGCCTGTTCAGCTGCCTGAAGTCCTGAAATCTGAGAGTTTCTGGGCAAAAAAATAAGACTCTTTTAAGAGATCCAAACATACAGTATTCTGGTTGAAGCAACAGAAGACCATCACAGAACCTCACCCTGCAGGACTGCCTGCACAACAGAGAAAAGTTTCTACCATCACCAGCAGTAAACTAGAAGGGTGGAAAGGAAATGAGTCAGTTTGATCACTTCAAAAGAATCAAGGCCTGAACCTTATCATTTAACTGACAAGGCTCCCTGAACAGCTCTAAGAGGAGCTCTTAAGCACATCCACCACAGAGGTTAATGCTTTACCACATGATCAAGCTGAAGTGTGCATTTTAAAGATGCTAAGTTCAAATTTCACCTAATTTTAAAGTCACTGATGCAATCATTTGGGAAGCAATGACATATACAAAGTTATATAAAGTACCTCGGTACATTACCTAAAAAGGACGTAAAACTAACACTCTTGACAACCCTGTCAATGCTGAGGAATTTGAGCTTGATTTTTGCTAGAAGCTAGAAATAGAACATAGGTTTAACATGACAGATGTCAATACTACTGCATTATTTCGGAGCACATAACATCTAAGCGCTCACTTATGCTCTCCATAACCACTGCACGAACTACAAGATGCCTATTTTAAAGGTGAGAATAGGACTTCAGCGCTGCTATCCCAAACAGTCAGAGCCTAAATTGTGCCACGATGCCCTCTTGTGGCTGTTGAGCTCCCCCAGGGTCCCGTACAGATACTCCTCTGCTACCATGCACACGTCTGCTGCGCAAATTAAGCTGAAGGCTTCATGGTCTACTGCACATAGCTCATTTGAAGAGATCAAACACTTTTTGAACTTCCAATATTTTAAAATGCATATGCAAAAGATGTCAAAACTACGGTCAAAAACAATAGCAAGATGATATCACCGCAGAGAAGATAGATTCAATTGATGCCAAATCATACTATGCATTTCACTGAGTTATCTGAGCCCCAAGGGGTTTAATGTCACAAGTTCCATAAAGACAGCAGGATTTTCAATGCCCATTTCAGGGAAAATGTTAATCACCAATTAAATACTGAACATTGGCTTTCAGATAGATAGATACGGATACATGTAAGTTCAATTTTTTGTTATTATTTTTTTAATAACCACAAAAACAAAGTTTCATTTTCCTTGCTAAGAACATGTTAGGCTGAGTAAAATATGTTTTTACCAGTCCCTTTGTATTTAAATATCATGCTTCTTGACTAAATATTAGCTGCTTTTAAAACAGTCAAACTACAAAATGAAAGCAACCATCGGGTCTGTAGACACAGGCTACTACTTGGTATGAAACAACAGATGGATTAGGAAGTCTAGCAACTGAAGCTAGCCTTACATTCCCCTCAAACAGAATAAAACCCTCAAGACTATCAGTCTGCATGACTTTACTCACAAATCTATTCCCATTTTGAGATGTGGGAATAAGGAAGATCACTCCATGCAAGAAAGCTTACATGGCTATTTCACCTGTCATACCATAATTCTCTGCACGGTATGCAAAAAGAGCAGCAACTCTGAGCAGCAAAGAACTTAAACATGATTTCTACTGCTCACCTTGGGCTTCCCATTCATAGTAATTATGCAGAGGATCATGACAAACTTGATAAACTACATTTGCTCTCTTGCTCAGATTCAGAGATGGCATTGCAATTGTCCTTGAAATTTACAACGAGTTTATTCCGTCAATTTAATTCTAGTAATGGATGGTATGGAATTTCCCTGCTCCTTATTCTGGTTCTTAATACCTCATTGCTCTGATAGTTGAAGTTAAACTGGGAAGCAGCAGAAAGCTAATTGACTAACATCAGGAATGGGTCATGCCCCTTCAACATTTAAAATGTGTTAAAGAATTTTAAATTATAGCTTATGAAGAAGCTAAAAAAGTAGTTCCACTAAAAGCTCTGAAAATGATATTAGGTTCTACCATATTAGATTTTTCTCACACAACAGAAACAACCTAGAAATCCTCCACATTTTATTCCCTCTGCTATTGTGCCATATATCCATCAGCTATAGAAGATTAACTATTAAGGTACTTTTGTGTTACATAGTTCACATCCACACACAGCTTTCTATAGCTTTTTCTGCTTCATACTCAGTATTTAAGTACATACTAGAGAAGAGGAGGAAAAAAATGCAAAACAAGGCCTATTATTTATTATATGCTTTTAGTGCGTAAAAGTTACCTAGAAGAAGAGCACTTCATTCTTACATTGAGCTCTGTAATCAATACAACCATACCTTGCATATAGCAGCAATCTTCAATACATTTCATTCTGTTTCCAGGGCATATATGCTTCTGTAAGAGTCCTGAACTAGTTGGAAAATCTGAATCGTTTAAATAAGTTGTGGAATACACAAAAAGCTAAGGAAACAACAGCACAGCATCCTTTCAGGCTTCAGGGTGTTAGTTTTGATGCAAGGCACTTACAAGCATCAGTACAGGTTACCAGGGCAGATTAGAGTGTCAAAACCTATAATCCATGGACTTCACTGATTTATAGAACAATAAAACAATATTTCCTTAACCCTCTTTTGGTTTGCTTCAGACAGAATCTGTCACTAAGCAACTTGAAGAGATTCTGCATTAGAGGAAATTTAGCTTTTTTTTATTCAAGGCGTAATCATTTATAATTCATGGATGTCTACACCAGCAGTGCTCCAATAAATAAATAAATAAACAAATATTTTTTTAAAAAAAATCAGTTAAACGGGTACATAGCTACACTTCACCTTCAAGAGTTAAGACAATCTAGAAAAACCGGTTTCATACACTAGGCATTACAAGTTTCTGGCATAAGTATGCTTTATCTTTTTATACTTAAGCATACAAGAAAACTAAGAGTCTCTACACATACGCAACAACACACTGTAGTAGTGGTGGAACAGGATTAAAAAGAGTACAACTTAGAAAAGCGGTTATTGGATGAGTGAACTGAAAGAGCACTGTTCATAACAATACAAACTTGCCACACAAAAAATCATAATAATTTCTTACATTTAGAGGCTACCTGCACATAGATCTGAATCAAAAACTCCTGTTGAAAAACAGTTTTGCATTCAGAAAGAAGTCATGCATTTTTTCTCACCCCAGAAAGTATTCAGGAAGTAAAGAGAGAAGGTGCCTGGAAAAATAAAGAAATCCAAACACAGGCTTCTTAGCTCAGCCTTCAGAGAGTATGAAATGCAAAAGTTTTCAGAGCAATAGGATCACAATTGAATACTTCTCTTGCACAAGAGCTAACAACTCTGTACTTCGAGACAAAGCTGTCCTTTGAACAAAGACCATCATCTTTGTAACCCAAAAGAAATATTTGGAGTCTCCAAGCTTTGACTAGCTCCTCAGTGTAGAACCCAAAATCAGAAGGATAAGGCAATATGTACCTATTAATCGAAATAAGGCATTTTCACATTGAAGAAAATATGTATTATCTTACACTGTCTTCGGGGAAGAAGCTAATCTGAAAATCTTTGCAGCAGAGAAAAAATAAAGCATTCAAAGCTGCTATTAATCATAGAATATTCCGAGTTGGAAGGGACCCACAAGGATCATCAAGTCCAACTCCTGGCTCCACACAGGACCACCCAAAAATTCAGACCATATGACTGAGAGCATAGTCCAAATGCTTCTTAAACTCTGACAGGCTTGTTGCTGTGACTACGTCCCTGGGGAGCCTGTGCCAGTGCCCGACTACCCTCTCGGTGAAGAACCTTTTCCTGATATCCAACCTGAACCTCCGCTGTCGCAGCTTGACTCCATTCCCTCAGGTCCTATCACTGGTCACCAGGGAGAAGGGATCAGCACCTGCCCCTCCGCTCCCCCTCATGAGCAAGCTGTAGACCGTGATGTGGTCTCCCCTCAGCCTCCTCTTTTCCGGGCTGAACAAACCAAGTGGCCTCAGCCGCCCCTCATATGTCTTCCCCTCTAGGCCCTTCACCATCTTTGTAGCCCTTCTCTGGACACTCTCCAATAGTTTCACGTCCTTAACCTTTAGATTTTGATATTTTAGTTAAACATGGTAACAACTGCATGTAGAATGAGCAATGCTATTTCCACAGCACAAAGCATTTCCATTATCTCAGCTGTGAATGACTCACATAGCTCAACACACCAGAACTCGTTTTGAAGCCTAAGTAGCTTCCTAGACTTTCTCCTTCAAAGATGCAGCAATAGAAATAAAGTATCATTTAGCACGTGCTGACATCATAGGTCTTGTCTTCATCTATAGACTGTGTAGCAGTTTCCCCCCTCTGACAATGAAAAGTTTTCAATAACATTTCCAAAGTTTAAAAACGTTCAATGTAAAGCTTAGGCAGCTAAATCTCCATTATGTCAACACACTAACATTACAAAATTCTTTTGACTACAGAAAGGAAATATCTAGTGCTTAAAGTGGGAACTAGAACACCTAAATTTTGTTTCTGTGTTACTTATGGGTTCTGACCTTGGCAAGCCAACCTTCTGGTCTCCACTTACTAGTTCATTATGATTTATAATACACACAAGGTTATACCGCAGTCTGAGCTTTACGAAGCAGGTTTCAAGCATTATTTTCAGCATAAACTCTACATTACATAACAAGTACTAGAAGTATTTCGTAGATATGAAGTATTTTTTCCAACGTGAACCTTCCGGCATCTTGGACATTAGTTTTTTTTTTTTTTTTTTTCCTCCTTTTGGATGCCTTTAATGGGTATGGTATTTGAAAGAAAAAAACTACAGAAAATAGTTTTGCATTTTCCATAGTTTACATACTGGATGTATACTGTTCTACAGTCACCCAGATCAGTATTTGTATCAGTACTTTTTAGTATCTGCTCGGCACAGGGAGTAAAAAAGGGACAGAAAGTCCAAGAATGACAGATCTGAAAATCTTCCATACAAAGCATTTGAAGTGGAACATTAAACATCTACTTCATAAATTTTGCATGTTGTAGGCTTATTTGGGCTCCCTGATATTTTCTTCCTCCCAAAAATGAGTTAAAGAAATTTCCCAATCAAACTAAACATCAGGGCAATGAGCTGACCACCCACACGTGGAGGACAAGAAGGATTTGAAGGATTTGCACGATTTTCTAGTCTCCACAGAGTCCCTTGCAAGGGCACAGTATCCCCTCCCACCAGACACTCATATCTGGCAACCTTATAGCAGCATGCAACTATTGAAAACACTGCTTAAGCCCATTTCTTGCGTCATGTGCTCCCAGTTACATTCCACAGAAGCCTTAGTCTGGTTGACTAAGCCATACTCTTCTCACATCAAACAAATTGCCCATGTATAAAAGTACCAGATAGAATGGGGTGGAAGAAAGTGACAGAAGAATGAAGTAGCCAGGGCAGGAACCCCAGTATAACGTCCCAGCCAAGGCTTAGCACATAGCTGACACAACAATAAATGACAATCATTGGCTCAATGTCCAAGTGAACCAATAGTACAAATTAAACTAATCCCCTAATCTAGAAGTGTCATGATCCATCCCAAATCTTGCAGTACTGTGGGATGCAAATAGGGTAGAACACCTTTTGATTTATCCTGTGCTGTGATGTTACCCTTGAAACACCTTTCAGAGAATTTCAAAAGATAGAGTGTATCTATCACACATCTACAACACAAATGAAGAAATGATCCAGAAAAATCCTGAAGTTATGTATATGCTAAAACTAATACTGAAAATAAGGCAGCTTGTACAGACTCACTGAACTCTTAATCAAGGTCATTTTCCTGAGCCATAATTTTATTGTAAAAGAAAATTCTCATTACTTTAAGATATTGTCAATATTAACGTCACTTTTTAACAACATCTACTTCATAGCCCCTATGCAGATTCTATTTGAAAGTAACTTCACATATTTTGTTTTGCTGGATTTTTTTAAATTTTTTTATTTTTTTTAATCCAAGTGATTTCCTAGTCATTTTCAGGGTTCATTACAAGGTTGTTTAGCACACTGAAAATTGAAGAGGAAGCCTGCACTGAGGGCAACCTTGATATTAAGAAATCATTTAAGCATTAACTGCATTTTATCCTAACACAAAAATAATTCTGTTCATCCTGTTCTGGTCAATGAAGTATTGAATTTATAGTTTCTATTGATTTTAACTACAGAATATCTGGCAACAGCCTTATTCCTCTATAATCACTGTTGAATGTAAGCCAATATTCACAACTTTGTCAACCATTATTTTCTTTTGCATTGTTAGTCTGTTTTTTAATTATTATTCTTTCTTATTTTCTCTTGGCCAATGGGAATTTTGATTACACATTGCAGGATTCACTGCACATACCTCCTCTACTGTTATCCACTACTGTTTTGTGTTCTAAGGGCCATAGCTCACCACTCATAAACAGCCATGAAATCAAAGTTCTCTTAAAAAATTAGGATACTAAGCAGCTCCAGAATTAGGGTTGTTTGCGCCATAACAGCTTTGCCTGTATTGTGCACCAGGTGGTGAGTACAAAATACCAGCTGGTCCACTTTTTCTTGATATTTAACTATCTGAAGTAGCTTGAGCAGGGAACTATGATCAAGACAACAAGTAGCTAAACCATCATTAACCAGTGTAAGATTTGAGGGATAAACAGCAAAGCTAGTGTCTCATCTGGGTAGAAAAATCAAAAGGTGGTGTAAGACCACAAAAAGGAAGCAATAAATTATTCTGTTACTCGATTATAGAATCAACTGAGGAGAAAAAAAGTGCTGTAAGAAGCCTGGATTCCTATTCGCCCTCATCAGCTTAAGTTTATGATTAAGATTTATCTACCATTTAGTTGAAACAACTGCTTTCTTGTGCCATAAAGAAGTGGTATCAGGAATTAGGACAGAATTTGTCTTCTACAAATATGCACCTTTGACTGGGCAAGCCATCAAACACAATTTTATCTGGCTGCTGTGAAATTTTCTGACAAGTTAATTCAAGTAGCATTTTATAAACTAAAACAGACAAGTGACAGATTTAGCCAATTGTCAGGTAAATGCTTTTAAAGACCCAGTTGGAGGTCAACACTCTTCACTTCTCAATTTCATATTAATGTAATGGTTTGGGTTTGCTCTTTTTTGACCCAGAATTTTGAATTTTACATGCATGGGAAAATGCTAAATCAGAGAACAGAGGTGATTTTTATTTTTTCCTCCAAAGTGACAGAGCGCAGTAGAATTTATCTTTACTATAGTTATGATTGACATTACTGGTTATTTACACCTTAGGTCTATTCTTTAAAAGTTAAATCATTAGTGCCCAAGTATAAAAGGCCAAGAACTCCAGCTATTACTTTTCAATGTCATGTTATCAATTTTCATTACTAAAACTCAACATCATCTTCACTTACCTTTCCCATGTTATTTTTCCAGTTTTCACCTAACAAAAATCTCTCCTAAAGTATGTGCAAAATACATAGTAATTTCAAAATTATACGCTTTATGCCTGACACATTCAAATCACTATATAATCTGGTCAGTATTACGGCAGTGGCTTTCTCTTAAGCACGCTTTTAGTCACAAGCAAACCTATGATCTGTTAAGATCACAAACCTTACTGTAGGGCTTAGTATCCACTATTATATTTTAATACTATCACATTTTTGCAGTGTAAGATCTGCCACATCCGTATGGAGACAACAGGAAATATGCCCTTTGTAGGCACGTGTATTTTGAGACAGCACTTACACAGTTACACAGCAAGGTTTCCCTTGCCGCATGTTTACCCTTATTGTCACTGATGCTGGGAGGTGCTTGCTATGTTGCTGTTTCAGAAGGGCATTCCCAACAATGCTCATTCACCAGTTACCTGGTCAACACATCTCATGTAGCTAGGTCAACCAGCACTATCACTGCTTTTATCTGCTTTATAAGTTGTGCATTTAAAGCCATTATCAAGTAAAAGATTCAACACAGGTAGTCAGGGGCTCATTTTCAGTTTCCCTTAACTGACATTTATTAGTGCCTGACTAAAATAGCTGGTCTTTAATTCTGGGTTGTCACCAACATATTGTTTCTTCCTATAATTTGCAATTGGATTGACTTATGGAAAAAAGAAGTTATTCAAGACTGGACTAAGTGGCAAAATAAAAAAAGACTTCTGAAAACTCAAATGAAAGGAACACTGTGAGGACTACTCTGAAGAGATGTATTATGAATATAATGCCCTGGTCCACTTCATGCTTTTCCTTTGAAGACATCAAATCACTCAACACAGAGCTTTGCTGGACCAAAGCTACACATACAAAACCAGGCAGAAATAAAGGAAAGCTCACAGCAGAGGACTTCTCATGCCCATTTAAACCTCTACATTAACTAAAACTATTGTCTTTGTTAAGAATTTTCAAAAAGCTATCCATACTGATAGGAAGCAGGCAGCATTGCTACCCCAAAGCCATTTCTGCATAGTTGAAAATCAGTTTTCCCTAAGCTATTCAACATAGTACAGTTGGTAATCTTTTCATCTGGCCTTCAGAACAGGCTTTAAATGCCTTAACAGCTGATTCATTTTCACATTTTGCCAACTGCAGCCTAGATTGAGAAGTTATTGAGAATAATGACTCACAACAGAACAAAGGACCACAAGGAATTTTTAACATCAATAAGGGTTGCTGCTCTGAACCAATCTGTGCAGCTTTTTCAACAGCTTCCTGGCACTCATCTTGGGATGCTGACTTCCAAGACATGACCAGGAATGATTGCAATGCAATTAAAGAAAAGCTACAACTTTGACCTCTGAAGGTAACTTCAGTGCCTTATTCTATGCTGCTGAAAAACTAAACCCCAAGTAATTCATGATCTATAATGAATTTATTTTCTATTATGACTATACAGCCCATTTCTCAACAGGAACAAAAATATGAAATAAACTACAGATTTCTCAGTAATCTTTAGGTCAATCAACAGCTTCAGGAACAAATCAATGCCATGACACTGGATATCTTACTAAGTTACATCTGGGCAAAAGAAAATACTACAGTTTTTTCTATTACTCACTATATGTTTGTTCAGATCTTCAGAAATAGTTGCTTCATACTTGACTTTAGCAGTATATCCAAACTCACTTATTGTTAAGTCTCATTTATCTACATTTAGCATTGTAACAGAGGAGGTGCTTACTACTAGAGAACCCTTCCGCTAGTAATGCAAAACAAGTTACTGAAGTTGAAGTTGTAGCAACTGTAAGACTGTTAAACACGTCTTACACTGCACAGATTTCTTTATGCTAGTGGAAATACTTCATTTTTCCACCCCTGAAGAGAAGGACTTGCAGGTGTTGGTGGAAGATAACTCAACATGAGCCACCAATGGGTAATTGCAGCCCAGAAAGCCAACTGTATCCTGCGCTGTATCAGAAGAAGCCTGGCCAACAGGTCAAGGGAGGTGATTTTCCCCCTCTGCTCAGCTCTCATGAGGCCCCACCTGGAGTAGTGTGTTCAGCTCTGGGGCCCCCAGCATAAGAAGGACATGGACCTGTTGGAGCGAGTCCAGAAGAGGGCCATGAGGATGATCAGAGGGCTGGAGCACCTGTCCAGTGAAGAGAGGCTGAGAGAGCTGGGGTTGTTCAGCCTGGAGAAGAGAAGGCTCCAGGGAGACCTTATAGTGGCCTCCCAGTACCTGAAGGGGGCCTACAAGAAAGCTGGAGAGGGACACTCCATCAGGGAGTGTAGTGACAGGACAAAGGGCAGCGGTTTTAAACTGAAAGAGGGCAGATTTAGATTAGATACGCGTAAGAAATTCTTCAGAGTGGTGAGGCACTGGCACAGGCTGCCCAGAGAAGCTGTGGATGCCCCATCCCTGGAAGTGTTCACAGCCAGGCTGGATGAGGCTTTGAGCAACCTGGTCTAGTGGGAGGTGTCCCTGCCCACGGCAGGTGGTTGGAACTAGATGATCCTTAAAGGTTCCCTTCCAACCCAAACCATTCTATGATTTTTGCTTGTTTTTATGACGGAGTGCTGCTCTTTCATGTACATCATTTTATAAGTATTAAATTAAACATCTTTAAACTCAAAACATGGTATATATAGCATTGCCTTTCCATGCGCAAGATAACCATAGCTAGCAGAAAACTTTAAGAGTAAATGGAAAATGGCAAAGAGGTACAAGGGTAAGCATACTTCACTTGCACCAAAAAGAGGTAGGTGGACAGGGAGGAGAAGGAAGGGCTGAAAGAGCAATCAAGTTCTTCAGTTTTCACGAACAGGCACAAACACGAGGGTTTTAGAAGGCTTATAACACAAGGTAACCTCCAAAACAGTTCATAAGGAAAAAATCAAATTATGGCCCATTGCTTGAATTGGTAAGTTTTTACAAGGAAGAGCATGACCACAGAGAAAGAATAATCTTTTCTGCCAATACTGAGAAGAGAGATGATTCCTCATCTAGGACAAGAGCAAAACAGTTGCATACACAAGCACACGGTAACATGATAGAACTGAGTTCAATAGAAGCCTACAAAAAATACGATAAGTGTCAGATACAAGATGATATCAACAAATCCAGTGAGGCAACATTCCCACAGTAAGAAAGGCAAAACAGTGGTAGTGAGCTATGACAATACAAGTCTCCTCCACCAAGAAAGAGTCCAAATATTTTTCGCTTATTTGCACTGCAAAATGTTTTATATTAAGACCTACAGTACATGCCTATGGTATGTTTGTTTCCAGCTAATGCCAGAAAACCCCTACGGTGACATGCTGAATTCACTTCAGAGGCTGAAATGCATATGGTTACAAGTTTTTCTCCCAGTATAATAAATGAGCACAAAGTCCTGGCAAATTCATTCATGTATCAACAACTAGCTAAGATCTGTCTTACAAGTTGTGCCCAATACAATGAGGAAACAAAATAAGAATATTGACTGGTTTCTGAATTTAAGTAGCATATATGCACTCATCGCCATGATAATGATAATTTTAATCTATTCTGTTATGCTCAGTACTGACTATGGGTAATGATTATCATAATAATACAATATAAGTAATTAGGGATTATTTTTCAAACTAGAAGACGCAAAACATTCTGGAAATTAGATGGACTAAAAGCAGATTGCAGTTGGCTTCTCCAAGGTTGTGGAAAGCAGTGGCAAGACACTAACAATAGCAAACATCACCATACTTCTCCACAGATATTAGTAATCACAGATTATTAACAACGTACACTGAACTTAAGAAAAAGCAATTCCTCAAAGTCCCTTTCAAATCCCAAGACCATCAGCTGTTCTCACCATAACAGAGGTCCCTCCCAGCTCAAGCTTGTTCTCTTTCTAACATTTTGATTAGCACAAAATCCAGGAATAAATGCAGCATTTAATACACTGCCACGAGTGTATTTCTCTTCTCTGCCCACCTTTGGTAATTCTTTAGTTTTACTGCCACAAGCCTTTTTGAGACTCAGTTCACTATACATGATTCTCCATTCTGAATTCAGAAATTACAAGTTCGTCATCACCAACTAAAGCACTGTTACTACCTTTCAGTTAACGACACACTATGCACCTATTGCTCATGGAGTACGAGTGTGCACACACATGCCTCTCTGTGTCTTAAAGCTCTGAAATCACTAAGCCTTTGCTGCTTCTCTACTTCTGCACAAGCACAAATACATTTTGGACCCAAAGCACTTAAGTAGTGTCATGAATTCAGATTTTACAAATCTGCTTTTAGAACAGGAAATTTATAGAAGTTAGCTATCACAGCTCATTATGCTGAAATACACAGGCAAAGTACCTTCCAGATGTAACCAACTCAACATCTTACTTCTACCAAGTAAAGATGATGGTTTGTGCCCGTGTGCTTCCATAAGGCTTTAACCAATAGTCAGAAGAATGTTACAGCTCCATGAGCACAAGCTGTTTGACTGATGTCTTGTTATATCACTGCAGCTTCTTCTTGAAGAGCAACACATGCTTCAATAACATAGAGCTTTTTACACAGCCTTGCATGCTTTCACACTCAGTATAAAACTGGTATAGGAAAAAGGAAAAAAGAGGCTAAACTGCTTTACTACATAAATGGTGTGTAAACCAAAACAATCTGTCCTGATAAAAACTGCACAACAGACAAATACCTGTTCAATTCTTAGCTGGGTAGTACACCAATAACATCAGAGACTTCTAAAATAGTCAGAGATGCCTCAAGATGAAGAAGTGGAGTAATAGCACATGGAATGATACATTCAAGCAGCACACAGCAGGAATTCTGCACATTGGTTCTCTGTGGCGACTAACATTGAAGGAAAAATTATTATACAAGGAAAGACCTTCCAGATGGCACAACTCTTACACTTGAATAACTAAAAACAGTTACTGAAGGGCTCAGCTTTAGCTCTAAATCTCAGCCCAGAATGAAATTAACTGAATATATTAAGAAAGGCTGTGTCTGCTGTAATAACAACTCTACCAAAATTAAATCATGGCAAAGTCATTCTGAAAGAGAACATCTGTACTGGTTGAATGTTGCTGTTGGGTAACTGCTCTTAGGGAAAATAAACATGTATAGTAAGATGTGGGTTGGTTGTTTTTTGTTTTGTTTTCTCTGTCCTCCAAAATGCTTCATCCAAAATAGATTAGATACATGCTACACATTCATTATTCATACACATCTTTCAGCCTAGGCTCTGATGTCTACAGATGTATTTACTTAACCTTAGAAGACAAAGTGTACAAGAAGTCTCTAGCTATTCACAGACCTTCATTTAATGACATGAAAGTTGGCAGAGTAGGTGTTTGAAATCTCAAGGTAACAAAGGCACGATCTTGTGGTTATTAGTAGTCCATTTACACTCCCGTCAAATTAAGACATGACTGTTTGACTATATGCTTGAATACATTATTCTGATTTTCAGAATATATGTAATAAACTCTCTAGAGACATGCAGTTAGAGCTTTGCTTTCTGCATTTAGAACTAGCCTTGCCACCATGAATTTAACTGAAAATAATAAGATTACTAATGTTGAATTTCAAGGTAGACATAGGATAGCTTGAGGTAGCTAGCTATCATGAAAGGATATCAAGCATGGAATTTATCCACTTGCACTTAACAAGGTATTTATTAGTGATTATTACACTTGAAAGAACGATCATAACAGCTCACTGTCTGCCATTGTTTTCAGTTGCTGCCAAGCGATACACATAGGAAGTCAGGATCTTGGAGATCCTTGCGAGTCAGATCCCAAAGTTTAGTGCTGAAAGAGATACCAGAAATTGCTTATCCACTTACCTTTCAATAACTAGACAAAAAAGGAGAAAAAGATGTCCTACTCACACAGCACTGAAGCCTTTTTCCAGTCACATGTTAATGCTTTACCTCAACTTAGAAAATATTGGGTTTCCATCTACCATTTTGTGTAAGAACAATAAAGCTAAGACAAGACTCCATTTCGCAGTGAAACAGTCATATGCCTTAACTTTCCCTGAGCTCCTCCCCTACAAAGTTCAATACTGTCTATTAAAAACACTTTTCAAATGTTCCTCTAGAAATTATTCTGAACGCACAGAGCTATCAGTGAAGCGACAAGTTCTTCCACAGCTGTATGCTCACCAACTTGTATTCCCTGCCACCCTACTATCAGAATTTGGTGAGCCCAATATAATCAAAATACAGGTCATTTCAGAATACATATTTCACATTAAAAAAAACAATTATATATTTCTCTCTGCTACTGAAGTTTCAACTGCATACTGTTCATGGTTTGGCATCAGCAACTAAAACGCACAGAATTACATCCAAAGGAAAGCATTTCATTGTCCTTGAAAACTTCACCTTTGTTTTGGATGAAAGGCATTAGTAGGCCTCCCGCACAGTCACTGGGATATTGACATAAACTTAAAAGTTGGACTGTGCACTCTTCCCCCATCCTTGTTCACATATTTGGTATTCAATCAAACTTGGATTTAAGTAATCCTTCAGAGCAGTTGTAATAGCTCACTCTCAAGCACAGTCCATGAGGCACAAGTTGTAGCACAAAGCCAAAGTTACAGTTAAAGCACAGCTAAGTATTCCACCAGAAGTCACGTGCTAGACCATCAGGAACCTTTCTGCACAGAGCCAACAGTAATATGTAAAATGCCCTGAATATTCACTAGCACCTAAAACTCAAACAAAGCAAACAAACAAAAACTCTGCTTTTTTTTTTTTTTTATCAGGGACGAAAAATTAATACCATAAGTGTGTGGGGTTTTATTGTTTTTTGTTTTGTTTCTTACTCCTCTATCTAGCTGATTTCAAGTCACGTTCATTTAACCAAATTAGGCATTTAAAGCTTCTGTGATTTTTTACATTGTTCTAGATAATATATTAACAAATCTCTGCAAAACTATAATTAGTATTCTGTAAGGAGAAGGAAGACTTGCAGCTGTGATAAGCCCACGAGAGGCTCTTCTAGTTCATCAACATATAAGCTTGTGCAGTCTTACATGAAAGAACTTTGTATTTTCAAAACACTTTATGGCAACCTGTATCTTTTTATGAGACAATGTTATTGCCATTAAAGCAGCCAGTATTAGGAGGCATACCAGTTCTGGTTTTCATGTAGATCAAAGCCACTAGCTGGAGCTGCAAGAGTCCTGCTTCTCTCAGCACTGCTGGTATACAGGACCCTTTTATACTGAATTTGGCAACCAGAAATTGGACCTGCTAAATCACTATTATATTCCAGAATGTGGCCAACATTCTGGCTGCCAAATATCAATTCTGTCATTGCTAAGCTTCACGGGCTTCTTGACTTATCATTTTTCCCCTCCCTCTTTTCTTTAGTTTCAGATGCGATTTCTTTTTTTGTAGTCACAAATGAATATTTGATATAATCAAAACAAGACTTGTACTTCTGAGGAGACTTAACTACGTACATGAAATCTAAAACAATTGTTACTGACAACCCACAGACATATCAGAAAGACAAGACTGGGAAGCATTCCAGGAACATCCTCATGAAATAGACAGAAAATATACATTGACAGGAAGAACAGGGTACACACATTTGCTACAGAGAGGACAAACTTGTCAGAATATTTTGACTTTCCTTTTGAAGCCAGTTATTAAGCCACTAAGGTATCAGACTTCATCCCCTAAAACAGCTCATTCAAAAACAGTCATCACGAAGTATGTTTAAATAGGAAGCATGTTTGCATTGTCTTCAGTTTTGTTATTAAAAAGAGCTAAGGGATAGGAAACATTTCTTATCTTGCATATGTCTTGGCTCAAAGTACTTCAGCAATCATACTAAGTCAAAATAATTATCTGAAATTCTATGCAACGTACACTTAAGTGGTAATCCATAATTCTCATTTTGAAAAAAAAAAGAAAAAACAACACTACTCTCATTCTTTCTTGTTAACACACAGCAGTTCTCGTGTTACTGAAAAAACACCAAAACTTTTGCTAACACCACCATTGGGAACACTCTTAACGTAAAGTTGTGCTAGGCATTCATTAAAAATTTGTCCCTTCCTGCACCAAAAAATAGACTCAGTATGCTTAATAAAAAGTAGTTTCACTGGTGTCATATTCATGGAGAGAGATACTCTGCTTATGGAAATACACCTACATGAATTGCGAAGTACATCTTCATGAGGCCTTCATTGTATTTTCAAGGTTTTAATACACTGAAATTTCAGCTTCGAATTAAAACCAATTTGATTATTATAGACTGGAAAATGCTTGCAAGGTCAGTAATTGCCACATTGCAGGACATGCATCAACCTTAACAAACTTCCAATGTTTTAGGATTTAAGTAGATTCTAGTTAATTAGTAGGGAAAACAGCTACTTTTTTCCGAATGTCCAGTAACACCTAAATAAATGATAAATTACGGGTATTTTCACCAATAAGGTTTATACAATAATCTGATTAAGAGAAATTATCCCCCCAAAAATTGTAGAAAAAAGTGACAGCAAGAGCTATTGCTCCAAGATTGTGAATATTCATTCAGCTCTTACTAGTAAGATCATTTATTATTGGCTATTCCATCTGTAAGCAACGCGTGAGAAATGTACCTGTAATGAATGTAAGGAGTGAAAGAAGCCCCAGAAATTCTGGGCCTAAACTTCCTTTGGTTCCAAACCAGAGATACTAGAACTAGCAGTCAAGGATTATAGCAGCTGATGACAGTGGTACTAGACATGAAAACTAGGTGATGATATGCTTTGCATG
>VXAL01018935.1:62635-77706 GCA_013399475.1 Chauna torquata
ACCAGACTCGACTTAAGAGACAACAGATGAAGAAAACATCTGTTGTCTCTTAAGTCGAGTCTGGTTTTGCCATCAGAAATGGTTGGGTTTTGTTATTCTTTAGTGGTGTTTTAACTTTTATATTCTAACATTCAACTCAAAGTCTTAGTGCACCATTAACATCAATGATAATTACACTAAAATCTTCTAGAGATGGAAGGCACAGAAGTACAAGGAAAAAAAGGTCCCTCAAAGCAAGTGAAAAACAAAAGTTTGGCTCACTATCTACTCAAAGTTTTAAGGCTCAGAATTTCAGACAGTATTGCCACAAAGCTTTGTCAATGCCCAGGGGTAAGATTTCCTTTTTTTGCATGAGCTAAATGAGAAAATGAGTGAAACTTTTGGATTAATAGTAGTTTTGTTTTGTTTTTTAAACTAACTTTTTTTTTTTAAATTTAGTACTGCATTGCACTCGGTGAAATTGCTAGCTACTTATTCACTTTGCCTACCAAATCCCAAGGAAAAGAGTTCTGGTATTATTTTGAAATTTCATTTGTACTGCACTTTGTGATTCATTCTACTATGCTAATAACTAATTTGAGGTCATTTTGCTTTGCCAAATGGGACTGATCTGATAGATTTCAAGTACTGTATTTACATCTTCGCTGGAATGATACTGCCCCATACGCAAGTACAGAAATCTTTATTGATAGCTACCACTATACTGAACAGGAGACCTTGGGAGTCAGCCTTACACAAGGATATTATCAACAGGATAATTGTTCAGAATATTGGACATGTGAAGAAAAGGTTTTGATCTTTTATCAAGTGTTATTTACAAAAAAAAAGCCAGAAAAGAATGCAGTTACATTGAGGGCCAAAAGAGAACAGTCATATTAAGAGAAGACTAACAAAACCCAGTTCTTCATGATTTCTGCATAATTTCTGAAGAACTGAGTTTTGTTAGTCTCCTAGAAAACAGACAAAACCCTATAAAAAATGGTCAGTCTCTCAAAAATCATATCAGCTTCAGAAGAACTGAAAAACCCATTAGAATTGTCAAATTTAATGCATCTACTCAAGATTGAAATTATTAAAAGTATTTCAAACCAGTTCCAATTTCTCACATGTGCCAGGTAGTACAAAGCAACCCAGAAGGTGTTTCTTTTGTGTCACCATAACAATGCATATGTAGGTGTAGGTTTTTTTGTTTTGTTTCTCCTTCCCCAAATGTAAAATTCATTTGCGTCTTCTAGTCTATGAGAAGTTCTTGGCTGTAATGTTTTGACCCTATTAAGTAAGCCTGTTACTTCACTGCTTTCCAACTGTGTAGATCTATGTTAAATGACATTTGAATCAAATGCTATCTTAATTGTTTGACACTAAGGCTGCAGTTGGTGCCATTTAAGTTGTCCATAGTTCAAGGCCTTCCAGTCACTGCAAGTAATTCTCATAAAGGAATTCTTGCTTTTTGTTTATCTTAAACTGATTATAAGATTGAATCAATGCAAGGATAGAAGCATCAAACAATTTAATTCAAGGATAATTTAAAAGACAGATGAGAATTAGTTAATAATCCTCTTTCTGCTAGGGTAATATAAATAGATTAAATCGCTTGTCACCATTCATCCTACATCAAAAAAAGCCATGATCTAAATTAATACTACTAATACCAATTTTCAGTGGAGTAATAAGTTGGCTTCTCAAATATTACATATTTGCAAAAAGTAAAGGCTCATAATTCTTACTGTTTACTATTTGCTGTTATATTCCATCCATTAAGACACTGAGTTTTCCATGCCACAGAAAGAAAGAAGTTGGATGTCATTCATACACTTCTATTATAATAAAAAGAAACTTGGTTCCACAGCATGTCAGCTCTCATACAAGACAGTTACACCATGCTGCAAGCTGAGTTGTCAAACACCGTGCCTGTAAAATTTTCTTGAAAGCTGCTAAGCATTTAATTTTCTATACTGGAAATTCTATATTCACAGAGTTAATTAGAAACCTAACTCCCTCTGGACACCTATATACCTTTGCCAATCTGTTTAACTAGTCCCAGATCCTCAAAATGTATTCAGAAATTTAACTCTCAATGGAGCAAAATATTTCAGTGTATATCTAGTCTTCTGCTGAGCTTGGCTTATATTCTGAGCCAACCAAAAGCTGTGTAACCACAGTTAATATAACACTGAGCCCAGCTAACATGCCCAAACTCTCAGTAGAATTAATTTGGACTCAGCTTTGCGCTAACCACAGCTACATAGCTTCCATTCAAGACACCAGAGAGATCACATGCCCACTCAGAAAGCAACTCGAGGGATATTCACATCCATTTTTAGACCAATTTCCGTGTTCTGGCTTATCCTATGGAAGTGCCGCTATCCATTCACTTCCCAGCTCATACTTCATATCTTCTGAATCATACTTAAGCACTCTGGCTTAAAAGCAGATATTGCGAATGACCCAAACGTAAGGTTGCCTCCTTTAGCTGGAGACCATGAAATATATAAAGCCTTACTTAATTGATTTCTCAAATCATCTCTTCGTTTTGTTAACTATTCAGCAACCTCTGATTTAGGTACTGAGATCCAAACACAGAAAACCATGAAAGAAAACTGGTCAAGTATATGGTCAATTTTTAGTACTGAAAATAGCATCAACAAATACCTTTATGTCTAGCAGCATCTGTATTGAGTACGACTACACCACACTAGAACTGAGGAATGGAAAGTGTAGGGGCTAAGGTATCTTATTAGTCAGTTTGGTGAGAAAGAAGTGGATTCTACAGCAGCAGAAGGCATATTTTTTTGCTTTCTGATTGCAGCAGCTAACCTCTCCCCCGTACACAAACAAAAACTAGAAACATCTTTTTAACAGAGGAAACAAGAGGTTCAGAGGCTGCAGCTTGCTTCCCACTGCTACGTGCAGAGAGCCAGAGACCTTTCTGTGACATAGCAAAAATGAATTTTTGGTAGACCAGGTGCTATTACTGTTAAGGCATTGCCATCATCTATGGCGATTTCCAGATTCATAGACATTTAACAAAGTCAGTCTGTTACAAAATTACAGTAAAAACAAAACCTGGTTGAACTTTCTGTGATCACTCAAACTTAGAAAGCCCTAGATACTGAAGTCTTAACTATTTCAAGAAACCTTTGAGTGTGCCTGAGAAGGAGTGTTTTTAGTATTCAATACCACACGCTACTGGGAGGTAAGGAACAAGCAGTCTGTCTTCCTAATACAACATTAATTGCTATAGCATTACACTTCTCACCTCTAAATGCATCTTTTCTCTAAGTAAATATTTAAACAGAAGCATTAAACTTGTTCCAAAAAAGTATTTAAATAGATAATATTAATGCTAGGATTTTTTTTAAGTGTGCCATCAGCGTCTTCACTTATCTTCAGCTAGGCTCAGATGCTCTTGCCAGTGCAAAACACCATTCAAGTCAATAGCAGCTTGGAGCAGCAACTAGGAAATTACACCTGTAATGAAGCCTGAGACTTGCCTCCCCTTATTGCCAAGTTACACCTCTTGCTGGTGGAGCAGCTGAGGCTCACTCCACATTACTATTCTTTGCAGTATTCAGTTTAAAGAACCTTCATGTCTGTGAAGACAGTGGTATTGAAGTAATGAGGGACAATAAATGCAGTTTAATGAGTTTAGTTGCTCCTTTGATTGACATAAAAGATAATAGAAGCCACTGCTGTCACCCATACAACAACTGTAATTCCAGTTTAAAAAAAAACTGCTATGATTTGTTACTACAAGAACCTTACAGGAAGCATCTAGCTTTGTTATGATTACATGGAAATAAGTGTTTCTGTTCAGATGGGATCAGCCTCTCTGTTCACCAAAGAATTGCCTGTAGCTATTAGGCAGCAGGACTTGGGGCCTGACCACTTTTTATTCTCCACTTTCCAGTAAACAGCCATGGGATGGATGTACATCGCACATTGGCACCAGAACAGTGGCATATTCTAAGCCAATAGCAGGCCACTACAGAGCTACACACAGGAAAAACAAACAAACAAATACAGCACTGACAGTTAAACTATGTTTCTGTTAGTCTCTATTATTGACTCCATGACATCTACAAAAGCATCATGTTTCTCCCAGGAATTTCCCTTCATCTTTGAGGGTGGCATTCAGACTTCTATA
Organism: Chauna torquata; assembly: GCA_013399475.1. Taxonomy (NCBI): domain Eukaryota; kingdom Metazoa; phylum Chordata; class Aves; order Anseriformes; family Anhimidae; genus Chauna; species Chauna torquata. The sequence continues at coordinate 66,783 of VXAL01018935.1, forward strand.
ATTCTGTTGCACAATGGCCTAGTAGCTCAAATGAATAATATTTAGGTTGAAATAAGCTACACATAAGCCTAACAAATTACTCCAAATTACTCAGCTATATAAAATAAATAAATAAAAACAGCAAATAACTTTTTTTTGTTACAAAAAACATGAAAAACATAAGGAAAAGCAGTTTGTTTTCCTTCAGTTCCTGCGTGAAGATATCCAGGTACTTCTATGGAAATTCAGCTCATATTAGTTCAAAAAAGTATCACTATACCAAACATCTTTGCAATGTGGGCTTCATTTAATTCATTCACCAAAGGTACTTTCCAATTCTCAACCGCAAAGTAATCTGGGTTCTGGGAAGCTTACTAGCACTAGATACTGCACCTATTGAAAACCTCTTCCAGCAGTACTGCCCCTGGATGGTTTAGTCCTAGACGGTCATCCAGAATTGAATACAGGCATTTCACATATGTGCTCACTGGAGATTTTTGGAAGGAATGGGGTATTATAAAATCGTGAATCCATACTGATTGCAACTCCCCCTCTCTTCAGTTCAATTCTCCTTTCTTTGATATGATGAAATATCCTTTTGAGTTGGAAAAAAAAATCATTCTTCCCTGCTCCATGAAATTCCTTTGGTTCAATCACCCCATTGCACAGTTACACTGCTTGACATGATTTATGACTGTTTTTGCCCTTTACTTGTGGACTTTCCAAGGTGAACTCTACTGAAAGCAGTAGCGACCTGCAACACTCATTTTCCCTCAGTCTGAACACTTAAGACCATTAACATGCAGAAAATTTTCAAGACCCAAAATCACAAAACTGCTCATTTAGAAATTCAAGAACAGTGAGAGTAAAACCCACATTTCTTCACGTGACATCAATGAAGCACATCCACTCGGAGCTAGTCACTGCAGCAGAGCTACCACTCGGATATCACCACTAGATGGCCTTATTTAAGTAATAACCACGCATCAGCAGTTCCAGAGGTACACGCAGCAGCGGCAGCCAGCACATACGTGCTACCTGAAATTCCTTTCCTCAGTACACAAGATAATTTGACACCGATGCATGGAGGGTTGCAACAGCACTGCTGCTCAAAGGCAGCAAAAACAGACTTTCATTTTCACCAACTCAAGTAGCTGGAAATACAGGGAATTAAGTTTCATTTGAGGTCTTGAACAGATGCTAATCATAGCTAGGATACAGAAATCATCTCAGCTATGATGATGTCTGAATGGCAGCCTTCCTCTTTCAGACTTTGGCTGTGTGTGTCTGTTCTCAGTTACCATAATACAGCAAGACCTTGACAAATCTGAGCTAGATCTATTTATATCCTGATAAACCAGGATTTCTGATCCTACAAGCAAACGTTTCAAATTGTTTTTGACATCCAGGTTATCTTGAAGCAATTTCTTAACCTATAATTCTCTGTTTATTTCAAGTCACTGTTTCTATGCATTAGTATTTACTGGCAATATTAAATCTCAAAGGATAAAGATGAACTTCAACCTTAACATACAGAACCACAGAGCTTTTACCTTGCTGTATAATAGTACCAATGCCCAGATGAGACCAAGCAAGTATGATTAAGAGCTCTGATATGGATTAAGCCCTGATAATACTGGAATTGCTAAAAAAAATAAAATTTGAAGATTTCTACCCAAGTATTTACAGCGATGAGGGAGAAATCTAGGAACACTCCTCACTAAGAGAAATACTCATAACAAAAGTGTTGCTTAGGAACAGGATCTCAGCTACCAAAAGAGATTAAGCATCTGAGAGCTGGTGTCTTGACTCACATTTAAAAAAAATTAGATAACTACATTTGTTTGATTCAACCTATCCTCAACACTGATCTTCAACCACTAAGTCCCAAGTCTTTTTTAACTTGTAATTTAATGTGTATTATTGGAAGTTATTTTCCACATTTACCATAAAATTATAATACACTTGACTGCTATCATACTTCCTAAATCCTTCAACCCAAATATTTGGTTACTGCCGCAGAACTCAGTGCAATAATGCGAATATTGCAGAGGCAGGAGAGTTGTTTCCTCAAAAGGTACACAGGCTACTTACGGAGCTAGTACCTAACACCTAAAAAAAATAAAATAAAAATAAGGAGTTCATGTAAAAAAAAGATGATCCCCAACAGAAGCATATTGCCTTTGTATGCAGAAAGATAACATGAACATTCATGTGACTTGCACCTCCTAGTGGGTTTGCAAATTCATTCACAATGAAACGATACAAATTAGCACAAATTACACCAAAGAAGTATAACCCCTGTATAAAATCTAACAAATTAACCTACCAGTAAAGAACACTGATCTGTAGAAAGCTTACCCTGAAAACTGTTGAACTTTAATTAGTATGATAGAATTCATTCTGGTCTGGATTAAATTTGAAACAGTCTTGAGTTTTTCTTAAAATTTCAAGTGATTTCCTTTGGAATAACTATTTCAAAAAAATTATTATGCTCAGAAAAAAAGTGATTTTTTATGAATTTTGACATTGTTTGATATGCACAAAAATTAAGAACTGAGCTGTAAATCAGAGGCAATCCATTCATTATCTGGTAGAAATTTCAAGATTTCAAGAAACACAAGCTAATCTTAGAATCACAGAATGGTTTGGGTTGGATTGGACCTTAAAGATCATCCAGTTCCAACCCCCCTGCCACACACAGGGACACCTTGCACTAGACCAGGCTGCCCAAAGCCCCATCCAGCCTGGCCTTGAACACCTCCAGGGATGGGGCATCCACAGCTTCTCTGGGCAGCCTGTGACAGTGCCTCACCACCCTGAGTGAAGAATCTCTTCCTTGTATCTAACCTGAACCTGCCTTCTTTCAGTTTAAAACCACTAACTGTTGTCCTATCACTACAAGCCCTTGTAAAAAGGGCTTTATCACTGTCTGATGGAGTGTCCCTCTACAGCTTTCTTGTAGGCCCGCTTCAGGTACTGGAAGGCCGCTATAAGGTCTCCCTGGAGCCTTCTCTTCTCCAGGCTGAACAACCCCAGCTCTCTCAGCCTCTCTTCACTGGACAGGTGCTCCAGCCCTCTGATCATCCTCATGGCCCTCTTCTGGACTCGCTCCAACAGGTCCATGTCCTTCTTATGCTGGGGGCCCCAGAGCTGAACACACTACTCCAGGTGGGGCCTCATGAGAGCTGAGCAGAGGGGGAAAATCACCTCCCTTGACCTGCTGGCCAGGCTTCTTCTGATACAGCGCAGGATATGGTTGTCTTTCTGGGCTGCAATTACCCATTGGTGGCTCATGTTGAGTTATCTTCCACCAACACCCCCAAGTCCTTCTCCTCAGGGCTGTTTTGAATCCACTCACTGTCCAACCTGTATTTGTGCTTGGGTTTGTCCCAGCCCAGGAGCAGAACCTGGCACTTGGCCTTGTTGAACTCTGAGATTCACATGGGCCCACCTCTCAAGCCTGTCAAAGTCCCCTGGACAGCATCCCTTCCCTCCAGCATGTCAACTGCACCACTCAGCTTGGTGTCATCAGCAAACTTGCTGAGGGTGCACTCAATTCCACTATCTGTGTTGCTGACAAAGATGTTAAACAGCACCAGTCCCAGTACTGACCCTTGAGAAACACCACTCATCACTGGTCTCCACTTGGACATCGAGCTATTGACAGTGGCAACTCTGAGTGTGACCATCCAGCCAATTCCTTATCCTCTGAGTGGTCCATCCATCAAATTCATGTCTCCAGTTTAGAAACAAAGATGTCAGGCAGGACAGTGTAGAATGCTTTGCACAAGTCCACGTAGATGACGTCAGTTGCTCTTCTCTTACCCACCAACACTGTAACCCCATCACAGAAGGCCACCAGGTTTGTGGGCACAATTTGCCCTTGAGCCATGTTGGCTGTCACCAATCACCTCTTTGTTGTCTATATGCCTTAGCATCATTTCCAGGAGGATCTACTCCATGATTTTGCCAGGCATCAAGGTGAGATTTACTGGCCTGTAGTTCTCCAGGTCTCCCTTTTTTCCCTTTTTAAAAATGGAGGTCACGTTTCCCCTTTTCCAGTCAGGGGGAACTTCACCAGACTGCCACAACTTCTCAAATACTATGGACAACGGCTTCACAACTTCATCCACCAGTTCCCTCAGGACCCTTGGATGCAACTCATCTGGTCCCATGGACTTGTGTACCTTCAGGTTGCTTAGATGGTTTTGACCCTGATCTTCCCCTCAGTTCTTCATTCTCCTGGTCCCTGCCTTTGCCTTCTGCAACTTGGGCAGCATGGCTAGAGCACTTGTAAGTGGAGACTGAGGCAAAAAAAGTCATTGAATACTTCAGCCTTCTCCATATCCTGGGTAACCATGTCTCCCATTTCCTTCCAGAGAGGGCCCACCCACATTTTACCTGGTCTTCCTTTCATAACTGACGTATCTGTAGAAGCCCTTCTTGTTATCCTTGACATCCCTGGCCAGATTTAATTCTGTCAGGGCTTTCGCCAGAATCCTTTTAAGAAACTGATGCAATAAACAGCTTAAATAAAAACTGTAAACTTACAGTTGGGATGTTATTAAGATTTCTGAGTATGGCAATGGGACATAAGTGAAGAAAACAGCCTTTTCATTACCTACCTTACAGCGATATTTTGCAGATGCTTTTAATCACAAGAAACCTGAAAGTTGTTCTGCTGTAGTCTTAATGTTATACAGAAAGCTTCAACTCCACCCCATTTGTCTTTAAAATAAGAAAACACAATCTCTCTTAAGGTACAAATAAAGAGCATATGGTTGATTTTGCTTTTTTGATGGTCTTGCAAAGCAAAGCAGGATGATGACAATCTATAAAAACCTCAAATAAGCAAGATTATCATTTCTGTTATCTTACATCTCTGTTTCAAGAGCTACAAAATTTCTGAAGTTTAATGGGTAGAAGCTCCCTGGAATTTTTACGATAAACTAGACTGAAATTGCTTAAAGCATTTCTTCACTTTGTTCATATGCTTTAAGATATGGCAAACTTGATTTAAACATAGTAAAAATGGTGAATTAAATGAAAATATCTGTGCTAAGCACTCAAATCTGCAAAGATGCAGTTCTTCCTTCATCTGTAAGGAGCCATAGCATGTACAGAGTCCATTGAAAATTAGGATCTTCCCAGCTTTCATAAATAAATCTGAATGCCTTGATGTTGCAACAACACTCACATTTTTGCAGGTGAGAGAGAACAACTCTGGTTGCATCTAATGTGACCGTGCTTCAAATACACTTTCTAAATATTGTCCAAAGAGAAAGTTCAGCTTTCAATAATAGCCCAATTCCCCAGTATTTGTTCAATTTGCTGCTGACAGTTATATATGTTTGTTTTAGAATCTGTTCAAGTTAGTTTTTCAACTTCTGCTAAGTCTACCTACCCCTCAAAGTATTTTTCTTCCTGACATTTTTGCTATTTTATTAAGTGCTACGTATTTAAGTGGCAGACTGCAAGAAAACAAATAGACACAACCATGAAGTGCAGCTAAAATTCTAGAACACTGACTAGTTTGTTGAAGGTGATGAAGGAAGACAGGACTGAAAACATCCCTTCTGAAGAGGACCATAGTCAGAGCTCAGTGCTAAAATCTAGGGATGCTGCCAGGAGCCAGCAGCAGCAGACTCCTTGGAGGATCACTTTATCAGAAACTTCTATTAAATGGGATTTGCCAACGCTGTAATCCTCATTACAATGCAGGTGGTAGACAGTTCACAAATATTTCCTTAAAAATTGACTAAACTGTTTGGGTTTTGGTCAGTGAGAGAAAAGTTAATTTCAGCAAAAAGTATTTGGGGGATATATGGGGATAATTTGCCCACAGAGTATGTAATAAAAATCTTCTTTTACATTTTACCCAATTGCTTGAAAGCAGCTGCTGCTGAGATTTAAAGTTTTTCATTCCTTTCAATATGAAAAGCTGCTCTTAGTAGTTAATAAATTGTACTGCTAGTTACACAGAAGAACTTCCTGTGATAACATTTTTTAAAGCTCCAATTCATATCAACTAAACCTAAAATGCTCCAGCCAGATCTACATCATTTTTCAGATATTTTTTTTTTTTTAAATTATAGGACATATATTGCAGTAGGTAAACAAAGTTCTATTGTTAAATGTTTTGTGAAAGCCTAAAAGTACAACAAAAGGCATATACAAATGGTGTCTAGGTTGAGAGGAGTAGAGGGGAACGAACATCTGCCAGCACACAGGACAGGAAGGTAGGTCATCAGGGAACTAGACCATCTCTCCCTGTGCCTCCCATAAAGAAGTTTCAGTTATGTGAACACAATGGAAGTAGGCAATAAAGCTCCGTTTTTATGGCAGTTAACATCAGAAATTAACTGCATTATAATTCTGTAGATTAGTTAATCTTTAAACAGTGCAAAAAAGATGCACTGCTTAAAGCAAAGATATCCACTCCAGTCAACAGCACATTCTGGGACATGAGGAATACATTTAGGAGCCTACTGCATGCATGTGATAAGACATGTATATCTACATATAGACTTGCTATGTATTCAATGCACATAAGTGTTTAATAGAGGTTACAAAGACTTTAAAAAAAATCACATGGTAAGATCAGTCAGTCAACAGCCAATTTTCAGATAAAAAAAGCAACTAATGGAGCCAGTATGATTTCAATTACCCAACTACTGTCTTTCTGTGTCATTATCTGTCCACATTTTATTATGCTTGCTACTTAAGGGAAAATAAGAACTTCAGTCTTCAAAACAAAGATTCTTGAGCATTTTAAATCAGCCTATCAAACTTAATGAACAAAGTTCATGGCTTTTTCTTTCCATAGCTGAAAGCTAACTTGGCAAGTATAGAAGTATAGTGAAGCATCAGGAACTTTTAATATAGTGGCTTTCAAAATAAAACCAAAAATAAGCAAAACCTCTGACTTTTCTGCAAGTTGATGAGTGGAGTAATTCAAGCCCATTCTTCCGTATACAAAATTTCATACCTCCCTCTACCACAACTGGTTTCTTCAGAAACTGAAAACTCCATGAATTGGGTAAATCAACATTTAATAAGCCAACGCCTAGTGTGTTGGAGATACCAGCTGTTACGGGAAAATCCATTCAATTATAAATCTGTCCAGCCAGTTGTTGACAGTTTTTAGGTCAATAGTGATTTTAACTGCAATAATAGCCTCATAATAGCCATGAGATTTACTCTACATTAAAAAAAAGCAGATGCTTTAACAGGTGTATTATTTCTTTTGTTCACTGTCATGACTGGATAAATCTTTGGACTGTTTTTCTGCTAAAAGATTCTCATTAATCTAAAACCATGACCTCTTGCTTTACAAGCCCAAGCCAACTTGTTTCATCTTGCATAGGAACTAAGTGCGCTCTTACCCAATTACAGTTAGTTACAGGAGTGGTAAATCAAATAAATCTGTTTGGTTTTCGTCAGTTTTCAGAGATTTGAGTTAATTAAATTACTGATTATCAGAATGAACAAGCATCCTAAGGCTGAGATTTTGTATGAGTCATCACATTTTCAACCTAGTAAGCCAAAAACTGTGGGGTCTATACATCTTTCCAACTATGAAGATAATGGAGTCTGGCATCTTTGATGCCACCCTCTTTCTTTATAATTATAGTGCACTATTGTATTTCCCTCAACACAGCAGAAATCAAAAAGGACAATCTTTGTTTATAGTTCCAAACCAATTCTAATAAAACCTCAAACCAGAAAACTCTTATTTTTGGCAGCAAGGATTGATGGGAGGGTGGGGATGGAAGGTCACATTGAAAAGCTTTGCTTGAGGTGCAATTTCAGGTTGCTTGATCCATCCTTGGGGCCCTTTTCAGCAGCAGTTCTTCCTGTTTATCTCACATCTTCTGTTGACATAATACCTCCCAGAAGGAAGTTCCTTGAGGGCTGCTCTGTTGCAGTTACATTCACCTAATTGAAGTGTTTGAATTCAGTTTTCTTCAGGGAGAGAGACATACTAACTGCTTTTTTATTTGTTATATATGAATGTGTACAAAACCCTGAAGTATCAGTTTCCCCCTTGCTCAGGATAAAAACAGTTTAAGATTTTTTTTTGTACATGCACAGAAGTTTATACACTGATGAAGCTCCTGTTGCAATTTCTGGCATGCTGTGCAGNGCACCTAAGCCAGCAGTCACTTTCAAAGGGAAGTAACCCAACGAGCCACATATCTAAATAAACTAAACAGCCTAATTCATTTCCTAGAAATGTAATTACCCTAGAAGCAATACAGGTGAGAACATCTTAGACATTCATTTCAAGCATAAATGAGTGGTGGCTTAAATAGGATCTTCATAATAGACATGTAGGACAGAAGGCAAAGCCTTTCCACTACCCTTCCACCCCAGTGCTCCAACCCCCACCACCCACTCTCTCCAAAAAAAGACCCAGGGAAGAAACTGTCAATTGTTTCAATTCCTCAAACACCTAAGGAGAACAAATCCCTACTAAACATCTGCAGTTAGTTAGTAAAAAATTATCTGCAAAGAAAGAGATCCAAGCTCTCATGGATGATGGCCATGTAGCGGTCACATACTACTTACAATGACTACCTGTCTGTCCAGAGAGGATAGTATGCTGCAACCACACTTGTTGGAGTACAGGTTAAAAAACTGTTCAAAGCATTTGAGAAATAAATGAACACTTCACATAATTCCCCCCCGCCGCCCCCCAACTTGAGTGAGCTAAATCCAATTCAGTCATGTTATATCATTGCACAGGCAGTGCACAGACAGAAGCCAAGCTTCTGATTTATTGTTTGGTCTTAAGAAAAATCTGCAATTCACATTGTCTTTAAGATTCAACTTCTTATAATTACTTGATGTTCAAAATTGGAAAAGTTGGTGTCACGTGAAAGAAAAATTCTACAGGATACAATATGATAAATTCCAGGATATTAATTTGGCAAGTTAAGTTTAACAACATCTCACTGGCATCAAGTGACAGCACTATATATCATTCTGTGGAGAAAACAAATCATCATGGTCGAGTTGCTTATCTTTCCTTTGATTTGCTTAGCACCATTCTCTTAATTGTTTTCATAGGCAATAACACAGAAGGTAAGCATTCTCCTTACTGAATGGAGAATAAATGTGAAGAAATAAGCAAAGAATTCGTGTGCTGAGCACATCCCAGCACACTGTCACCACTGCATGACCAAGTCTTCTGATGGTCTAGATAGACTAGAAAGCAGCACACTACTCAGAAAAGGGAGTTGCCATTTTATGTCAAATTACTTTACATGCACATCGTAAAAGCCAGGATCATCGCTAGCACAAACTGCTTCATAAGGTGCAAGATTAATTTCAGCACTGAAACATCCAGAAGTGATTCTAGTCTGACACCAATGTGGTTTTCATAGGTTTCTTTGTAACAGCTTGCTTTTCATTAGCCTTTGTTCTGTAGCTTCAGAGTAAACTAGCTTCACATTTAACACAGCACAGAAACCAACAGTTTTCATAAGAAAACTGATTCTGATTCTCAGTCTCAACCCCAGCAACTTCAGAAGGGTTAACTGAAGATGAACATAGATTTCCAAACGATTTTTGGAACTGGCTCTTCTCTAACATGGGGCAGCTTCTGGACTCTTCTCATAGAGGCCACACCTCTTATGAAAAAACAAGAATGTTTTAAAGAAGTATGCCCTGACCCTGGCAATGACAGAGATTTACGGCTCACCACACAGTGCTGGGGCCTGGCCTGTGCCTGTCAAACAGTAGTCAACACTATTCAGCACCCTCAAGGGGAAGAGGAGGTCTATGGGTGTGATGACCTTATAAGCCAGATACTGCGGCTTATTCAGTTCCTGCCATAGACACTGTGGCTAAATCAAAGAGCCAACTCTCGACAGTATCAGTCATCCCTATAGACAAGAAGAAACAATGGAAGCAGGAGTCAACTCATTTAGAAAGGCAAGAAGCAGCTTCTACTAAGAAGGAGGAGAAAGAATTTGAGGAGGCAGGCTGCTCCGCACCAGGGCCATCATGAGAACAGGAAAGGGGACTCTTGTTAAGAAAGTGTTGCTCTTCCCAAGCAACCACTACATGCATTGAGGCCCTGCTTCCCAAGACAGGGCTGAACATTGCTTGCAGATCGGAAGTAGAGAATAACTGTTTTCTACTTTTGCTTCCAAGTGGCTTTGGCTCCATTCCCCACCCCCCCCCATTAAACTGCTCCTTGTCTCAATCCAGAAGCCTTTTTTCATCATATTTTCTCCCTCTGCTCCTTTGAGGAGGCAGAGTGAGACAACAGCATGGTGGAGCTTAGCTGTCTATTAGTGCGAAGCCATGACACGCTAATCAAAGACTAAGTTACTATACTTCAAGCAAAAAAGTGCATTTCCTAATGCTACACAAACCAGAGAAAAAGTGCCCTCAGAGAACTCAAAATGGAAGCGCTTCATCTATTGTAGCATAACTTTAATACACCATTGGTTTGCTAACAGTTTTCTTTCTAGTTCATGAAAGAGATATCCAATAAACAATGAAAAAAACATTGATCCAATAGACCTTCTACTTTCTAGTTCATGATGTAATCCACATACCTATAGTGCTTAAATTACAGGTCTTTTCTGTGTTTTTCACAGTTTTTGTTACTGAACAGCAGATCAGTAACCACCTGAAGAACTAGAATGGTTATTCAGATTTATTTATGGCACAATTCTTATACATCAAAAAAGCTATATATATAAGAAATCAACATCTAGAAAAGTTAGTGAACAAATACCAGTTTTTCAACATTGCTGCACAGGGGAAATCAAATTTCAAAATTTCACTCCTTACATTTGCTTTTGCTCTGTGCAGTGCAGACTTAATAGCATTTCACCTGGTCAGCTGCCCTGATACATAGTCTATGGCACATTATAACCCAAGATGGGCCATGGTCAGAAGCACTGTTTTCTGCTATAGTCTGTGC
>VXAL01018935.1:85886-121473 GCA_013399475.1 Chauna torquata
CTACCAGCTCTTCTAGTACAGATAAGCTTAAAGAAATCCACCCCATTAGGGACTCAATTGAAAAACCCTAGGCGAAAAGACTTCAGCCCCTTGAGATCTATACCAGATCTGTATCAGACTCAGTAAAGGATACCAGAAATAATGAAGTGAACTGTCAAGAATAGACAGCTAGTCCTATTGGGTCAAATCAGGGCTGTTGTATCCTTAGAAAATGTGTAATGATTCTAAAATGAAGATTCACAAGAACTGGTACATATAGAATCACAGAATCATATACATGGCCCATGAACAGCTATGCAGAAGTAACAACTTCAGTCATCATGGTGTGCTAGTTAATTACCCTTCATAGGAGGGACAGCCTGGGTAATGATGCTCTAATTTATCTGTATTTCCTCTAGTCCAGGAAACTAAACTGGTCCTGAGCCAGCAGAGACTGGTTACAAAAGGCTGATAAAATGAAGCAACATTTGGAGATTTATGATGAGCTCCATGCAAGCTGCTATAAAGGATCAAAGACTTTTTTGAGCTCTTAGAAGTTATGTTTTAAACCAAAACCGAAGAAAATCAAAAACTGAAAACTTTACTCTAGTACCAAAAGGAAGCAGCTGAGACAAGATACCCACTAGCTAACATATGACATAGATACCTTGGCAACTCATTCACCGTTCTATCAGTTTAACACAGCATTCCTGTTCAAGACATCCTGAAATAAGGTGTCAGCACCAGTATTTACTCCAAAAATTGTACATACTAAGGCTTTGGTAGCATAAAGATATAAGAAACTTATACCCTCTTCCCTTCTACTACAAATTTTTTTCTACTGCAGTGGCTGTTAAGAAATGAGTAGAAGTCCCTCATCCTGTGATAATTTTGTGGATCCAAGAACACACGTATTTACATCAGTACACACATCTGTTTAAGAAGCTGAAATGCTCAGAAGTCTATTTCAGCTTAGGCACACAACCAGTGATGCTCACAGAAATGTTTCAGGCTAGTCTTCAGTCCTAGTGACTAGCTAGGCATAAGGTTAAGCAAGCTTTAGAGGCACTTCTCAGCTCTTTAATGAAACTGGAAAGCTACTTCACACTTGCTGCAGCAAAAAAATAAAAAATCAGATCCCACATATACCAAGAACTTGACTACACACCCTGTGTCACATGAACACATTTGTGAAGGTGTTCAGTCCTGGAACAAGTTTAATGAAACTGCCTGGGATGCAGGGGTGGAGGAACAAGGCACGACTGGATACTTATTTCTTAACACAAGGAAGAACTTCCTAAACACATCTGTTCATTATAAAAGTTTAGAAACTACCATGTTTGATTATCTAAAACCACTGCCTTTACTCCTCTGATTGTTAATGACTCAGTCTGGTGGGGGTTTTTTTTTTTTTTTGGCAAACGGTCTTATACATTTTTAAACGGTAAGACAAATAAACATTCTATCTGTACACAGAGGAAAAATAGTGCAGATGGCTCTCAAACCAGTAGTTATTTAGACAAAAAATAAGTATGCTCCAGAAGGGCACAAAGATTTTTTTCCTTTCTGCCTGTACTTCTTCATTGCCAAAAGAAAGTTAATGGGCTTCACAAAGATAAAACCATATTTCTTTAAATGGTATTTGTTCAGTGCTTCAGCTCTACTAGCAGGAACTGACATGAGAAACCCTTAACATACAGCACATATATATTGACACTTCATAATGACTATTAGTCATAATACATTGATTTCTAGACAGCTCATTAAAGACTGAAATATTTTAATACAATACCCACTTACGTACAAGTTAAGCATTCTGCTGAGAAACATTAGCTGTAATATGCTCAAATACACTTGACTAAAATTCAGTTGTGGAAGAAAAAATTCTCAGCAAGTCTGCAGCAAGTCTAAAGAATAACTCATCTGAACAGGACCAGCTAAGTCAACTGGGTTAGTTAAGGGTAAGTTAACTTTGACCACTGCTTCGCAAGAAGGAGGTAATACACTACACAGACTAAAACAATTTGTTTCACAGATGGACAGAAAACTCCTAACTGTGGCTTTGTTTGATAACTTCAAAAACCTGACACTGATTTTTTTTTTTCTTTTACAAGAAATGCTTTAAGCAACCTCAGTATATAGCAACTCAACACAAGTGGATGATTTCCTTATACTTTGCTTACTTTTCCCATTACATCAGGAAACATTCCAAATCATCAGTATCTACAACATGGATTCAATACGAAGACACAGCCAATTTCCTAGCTTCAAGCAGAATCACCCCTTGAGAAAGCCCCCCACATACCGTGAAATCTAAAACCAGACATAGTTAACCAAGGCATAGAAAATAATAAAATAGGTTTCAAGCCCGACAATTTCTATAAACACATGGGGTAGCAATGATGTCACTACTACAGCTGTCCAAAACAAATATAAATGCATCCTTCAGAAGTGACCAGATGATATCATAAAACTAAGATAACTCTTAACTCCAAACAGTAAAAACTTCTCAAATGTACAACCACCTAAATAACTTTTTATCTGAGTTCTAAATCTTCGGTTTCCAAGTCCAGCTGCCTTCTTTAGGCAAAACTATGCGGCATTTCATCACTCAGCCTTGATCATTCAGAACACTGTTTTGTCTCACTTTCAGTACTGTTGCTAACGAACTCGTAGCCAAGAGCATTCAGAATAATGCATATGTTGTATAGATCAGGCCCACCACACAGCTACTTCTAAAGACAAGATATAAGAAAGTTTATGAGAAACTTCCTCTAAAATCTCACTGTAGAAGGCAAAACAGAAAAGTTACGTGACAGCACCACCTTTCTACAGTGAAAACCAAACAGAGTATAGACAGTGATTATCATTTAATCACTGACAGTGTAACTATACAGTTCATGGTCCACAGGAGAGCAATTAAAACAAAGGTAAAGGAATAATAATAATTCCTTTGGAGTATCCCTAGACAGAAATGTTGGGAAGTTGTAACAAAGCCCCCAAAAAGATTTGATTATTTATTGGTCAATACCACAAGCGGCAAACTGCTTGATATGTTCCTATTAAGGTTAACTTTACTACAGCTCTTACTCTTCCTACAACTCTTCCATTTATCACAGTTGTTTTTATTACTTCAGTAAACAACTTCAACTTGAAACGTCGCCTTTTTCATTGCAATACATCTACACAAGTGACACCAAAAATAAATACTTGATTTAGAGATGCTCTTCCTGTCTATTACAGGAAATTCAAACTGTACATGAGTTTGTATATGCATCTGTTTAAGTGTAAAATACTTAACCCATTGTACACACTGTAACCATTGGACAGTGGGTATAAGTGGTTAGATCTCAGAAATACAACTATGTACAAGTATTTGCATTTATTGACTAACAGTTTTGGTGGCTGGCCAATTTGGTGAGCAAATACAATAAAAAAGGTCAATGCCTTAACATGAAAAACTTAAAAATTATTTCCTTCAGTAAACAGCTGGGTCAAATCTTCCCAAATTAGTAAGCAACAACAATAGATGAACTGTCTGAAAATCTGTATTCATTTTCCAAGATACTTTTTAACTAGAAAGAGGAGCAAACAAAACCTTTTTGGTATAGTAAGGTCACACTGCATACCTGTAGTCTGTGCTGGTAGAGGCACACCAAGTTTATCAATTCTGCTGTGGCTTAGACAAGATAAATAATATAAGAGACCTTAACATTTAGAAAACTTAGGTAATTTGACAGCTTTAGATTTGGAGAAGCTTGAAGTCTGCACTTCGTGTCCTTACAATGCAACTATGAGCTCTCTCTACTCTTATAAATCTTAGTTACAGTAGTCTCCTGCTTCACTGAGGAAATTTTAGGGAAATTTTTACCAAAAAAAAGTGACATTCCGCAAGACTCTATGACAAGTTTATACAAGGACAGGACAATTTTCCTCCCAAAACTGACACAAACTGATCTATCTGTAACAGGAGTCTTGGAGTCTAAACATTTACAGTAATGATGGATTTAAAATACCCATTTAGTAATCAAGCCTTATAGGGTGAAGTAACTGAATGTTGATCAGTTAATAGTGTATTTACACACTCTTTAAAGTTAACTCAACTACTTTAAGACTAAATTTTTGCTTGTTTGCTCCCATCATACCAAAACCAAGTTCTTTTACACCTCAGCATATAACCAAGTCCTGTTACTAAGTTATGCTCCACTTGCTAGAACTGATTATTTATAACCAAACAACAAATGATTAGTTATAAAGCATTCGATAACATTCATGAACTAGACAAGGTAAATAGTTAAACAGTAACAAGCAGAACTTTTGCCGGCACAGAAATTGGAGTAGAAATTGTTTAAGCTGTTTAATGACCGAATTTGGCACACAGCTTACATCCCAACCAAAAGAGTACTTTCAGCTGTTAGTGAAGTAAATAAAAGGAAATTTTTAAGTTAACTTATACAAACCACATTGTGACAATACATTTCCACTGAAATTAAAGAAAATGACTGCTACATTTCAACTTCTGGAGGAAAAAGTCAAAGGGTTTTCAGCACAAATACGAGTTCAAGAGACATAATTTCTTAATTGTGCCTCTTACCAGAGGGAATAATACAGCAAGGTATCAGTTTTACTTTTCACTGGAACCAAGTTACAATCCATATTCCCTAGCAAAGATCTATGAATCAGTTGAATTACCTCATCTACATCTATTTGACAATAGCTATGAAGCATATTACTAAAGGCAATGTTTTCCAGATGAAACAGTCCTCTAATTAGACATAGAGTGCTTTTTTGTTCCTTTTTTTCAGAAAAGACCGCTGTGAGGCAAGACAATAGAAATGGCACCATCTGCTAATATTCCAATTAGAGAATTTCAAAGCAACAGCTAAAATGCTAGCTGTTAGCAATTTATTTTTCTAAGCATGTTTTTCAATTACACCACATGGAGGTCCACATTCTTTCTAGTTACATTCTACTTTGGAAACTACAACTCATGTAACCAAAGAGAAATCACATCATGGTGTAACACAAAATGCGAGCTTTTCCCATTTTTATCTCCAGTTGTGACAGAACACATCTATGGCTTTACCACTTTCTGCTCACAAATTCCCTCATGATATGTAATAGTCAAACACGTCTCAGACATCACTTTCAGCAGAATATTGAATGATCTAGGATACTCTCTCTCTTCCCGCTTGGTTTATGGTCAATATTATTATCAGATGCACAAAGATGATGTCAACTTGCCTACTGTGACTGAATGCTCTTGTGTTTAGGAAGCAATTGCTGCTTAAGATTCAAGATTACTTGAATAGAGATGGGAGCTTGGCTAACATTATTTAAGTGGGTCATGCATTTACCAGTGACAAACTCACTGGCTCTTCGCCTCTTGCTGAAGACAACCAAATTCAAGATAGCCAAAAAAGAAACCTGCATGTTTGAAGATATCTCCAGACCATACTGACAGCTTTGGGAAAAACAGTGTTACCCTACCTATACGAGACACACAAATTAAATGACCCTCTCAAGGCCTCATAACAAGTATATGGACAACCATATAGAATTAAATGCATATCCTAAAGTATTAAGGCACTCTTCATTTAATACCACAGTAACTCTGCCTATTATATAAATAGATAGGGTCAGTCGATTAACATGACCACACCTGACATGGAACACAAAACTGGACATAAAAATGTCCAGGAATTAAAAACAACCCATCTTGATAAGAAATTTGCTGAAACTAGCTGTTTTAGGTCTTATACTGCCTTCAAGTAGTCCTCTGCATTCCTCCAAATCTGTCTCTCAACATGCTTAAAGAACTGTGTTACAGACCTAAGCAGACAGATAACTTCACAGGAAAGAGCTGAAAACACAACATGGACGTTTTTCCTTCATTGCCTGAAATCAAGTGATCTGTTTCTGCCCTTCAGTGAATATAGTGCGCTTTACTGCTAAAGGAGGACTTACCAATAGTGAGGAAAAGGGCTCATCACCTCAATTTGCTCACACTTTCCCCATCACTTTATTAACTACTTTAACAATTGATTCTTTTATTAATACACACAAGGTTTGATAAAATAAGATGTGCTTCTTTGTATCCCCACTACAACATAATCCATAAACATAAACTTAATCTACATCTCCTCCTGGGTTGGGGCAATCCCATCCACAAACACAGGCTGGGTGGAGAAGGACTTGGGGGTGTTGGTGGATGATAACTCAACATGAGCCACCAATGGGTAATTGCAGCCCAGAAAGCCAACCATATCCTGCGCTGTATCAGAAGAAGCCTGGCCAGCAGGTCAAGGGAGGTGATTTTCCCCCTCTGCTCAGCATTCATGAGGCCCCACCTGGAGTAATGTGTTCAGCTCTGGGGCCCCCAGCATAAGAAGGACATGGACCTGTTGGAGCGAGTCCAGAAGAAGGCCATGAGGATGATCAGAGGGCTGGAGCACCTGTCCAGTGAAGAGAGGCTGAGAGAGCTGGGGTTGTTCAGCCTGGAGAAGAGAAGGCTCCAGGGAGACCTTATAGCGGCCTTCCAGTACCTGAAGCGGGCCTACAAGAAAACTGGAGAGGGACACTCCATCAGGCAGTGATAAAGCCCTTTTTACAAGGGCTTGTAGTGATAGGACAACAGGTAGTGGTTTTAAACTGAAAGAAGGCAGGTTCAGGTTAGATACAAGGAAGAGATTCTTCACTCAGAGGGTGGTGAGGCACTGGCACAGGCTGCCCAGAGAAGCTGTGGATGCCCCATCCCTGGAGGTGTTCAAGGCCAGGCTGGATGGGGCTTTGGGCAGCCTGGTCTAGTGCAAGGTGTCCCTGCATGTGGCAGGGGGGTTGGAACTAGATAATCTTTAAGGTCCCTCCCACCCAAACCATTCTATGATTCCTGAAACATCAAAGGCTACACACAGGACAGTGTTGCACAAATACCCAAATCTGTGAGTTTAACAGACAAACCTGACAGCATTTGCTGCTCTCACTCCAAGAACAAGCTCAGTGTTGTTCTTTAGAGAAAGTTTTTAGGCTTCTTAAGACTTAGCAAGCTAAAAAGTAAAGCCTTTTAGGGTTGGTTAGTGCTCCAATGTTGCCCACCCTACAGAGTCTTTGACAAATACTACTTTCTTTCTCACTCAACTCTAGTACTCATGCACTACGGTGGAGGACAAGTTTTGCTGTTAAATAAAAATCAGCATGGAACCATGGGGCAGGGATCTTGCCTTTTTTTTTTTCCTTTCTTTTTAAGTAAAATACCTAACATGCCTCACTCATATCTGGCAACAGCTCACAGCTGTGCCATATCAAACCAAAATATATCTAACCTCATATCTTCTAACTGTAGCCAAAAGCAGAAGCCTAGAATGCATCAAATGAGACCACTCATATAGCTAAACAAGCATAGATATTTCAAAGCCAGCTTTAAACTGGTTCATTTAAAGTAGAAGCAGCATAAAGCTCAGTGCAGGCTAGCCTACTGTGCAACAATAGGCAATATAAGATGTCAACATAACCTGAGTTCCATCACTTCCTTTCCTGACGGTATACCTTCACTGGATGTAATTGCAGCATATTTTTGTTGCTTGTTATTCAAGTATTTCTAAGTTGATAAGTACATTTACTAGGTCAAAATTACAATCAACATATTTACTTTAGGAGAAATCTGACCCTATGTTACTTCCTGTTTCTTTCTTACTCAGACGCTTTGGGTTAATACATGACTTCTTGCTTCTACTACTTGCTGAACAATCAAGGCTTGCCTAGATAGCGCCAAGGCCACTAACATATTATCAAGACTTGAAGTGAAATGGCTTGGGCTGCTTTCTCGTCTACTTCTGAATGCTTGTCAACTTGTTCTGAGTAGAATCTAATAAGACTTATAATTGCAGTGCTATTTCTTATGTTCCTTCATGCATGAAAAGGAAGGATTTTTTTTTTTAAACATCAGTATTGCTATGAATATACATAAGCCAAGTATTCAACTGTGCCATGTGTGAAGGGTTAATATGTTGGAGTAAATTTCAGAGTAATAAAAACCAAAACTTAGGCTCAGTATTTTTCCATGTACATATCATTGTATTAAACTTGTCATTCCCAGCAACCCTAAGATGAATTATTTTGATTCTTTCCCAGAAAGAAAGTATAGGCAACATTTCCAATTCATCCTAAGGTTGATTTGGTGAGATGACTCTTCTATATGCCATGACATGCATTCATTCAGAACATGAATTGACAACTTTCCTTACTTGCCATAGCAAACTTAACAGTATCCATTTCTATGTTCCAGTGTATCAAATAGGTAATGAGGAAAAACCACAAGCTAAGGAAGGCAGAAAGGTCTATGAAACTAACTGTATAAACAATAAGTGGCTTACAGAGTCTGCAGCTATGTATAAACAAGCTTGCATTACTTGTAACCTTAGGAATCAGGTACAAACTAATGCCCTCTTAGTTGAATACGTCATTAATAAATCCTTGAGAAACTCCAATGCTCTATAAAGCATGAGTAAACTACCTTTTTCGGTCTTAGTTTCCTTAGGCAGAACACGAACCTGGGGTAAACAGACTTGATTACTGCATTTGGAGATATTTAGAACTGAGCAGATATTCAAGGAATGCAGTCCAAACATAATGAGCTGCAGATGAAGCCTGTATGGATAAGAAAGTTACAATACCCAAGTCCAACTCCTCAGAGAATGCTAAACTAATCACTGTTAGATATATGCTAGAGATACTGAATGTGAAAAACAATTTTTCATTTCAAGCCAGCTAAATGGATTGAGTGTCTTTTTGCAGGAGACTGCTACTGTCAGTCTTATGCCATCTACATT
The DNA here is from genome assembly GCA_013399475.1 of Chauna torquata. Taxonomy (NCBI): domain Eukaryota; kingdom Metazoa; phylum Chordata; class Aves; order Anseriformes; family Anhimidae; genus Chauna; species Chauna torquata. The sequence continues at coordinate 94,694 of VXAL01018935.1, forward strand.
CAATTCCTCATTGTTCCTGTTCTGAGTTAAGACCATCAAAGATGGCTTCATATACTGAGAAGCATTTAAAAAAAAAAAACCTCTTGCACAATGTGATCCATAACCAGTGACCTATTTACTTGGCCTTCCATTAAAATAAAAATAAAATCCTTTTCAAGCAATTTATCTGCAATAACATCACACCCACCCACACTATAGTAAATAAAACACCTCAGTAGATTTCTTCACTGTCAGATACCTATTTTCATATGAACTGCCTTAGCTTTAACATTTAAGTGGCATGGTCCCAATATAAAACCACTGTGAGAAGAATATTTGACCTTATCTAGTAGCATTTAAGGAAACAATGTCAGGTGATTAACTGATAGTGAGCCGCTCCATATAGAAGTGGAAGTACACTGCTAAAGGTTCAAGAATTATACTGAGAAGAATTATACTATAAACCATATCAGCTACACTCAATGCAGTCTTTTTCCCATAATGGCAACCAAGTAACTCCATACTATTACATTGGGCAAAATGAAAGGCAGCTTTAACTCCTTCCAAGTTATATTAAGAGATCCTGAGAGAACAGTCTGTAGAGAAGTTACTGTATTTGTCTTTCTGTAACCAGTGGACAGAACAGCTCCTCCAGAGACTGATTTGGAGAACAAATGCAACTTACAAACTGAATTCATATCCCAAATTTATGCTATTTCTCAAAACTAGTCTCTGGAGGAGCCCTTTTGCCCATTGTTTCTAGGTGAACCTAGAGAGACTAGCATCCCTAATGAATACTCCTGCCTAGGAGCTTCCTTTGAAGGAGCTGGCTACATTCTGCGTGCATCCCAGACGGGTGAAGGGATCAAGCTGCAGAAATATTTGGAATGTTTAATAGTGAAACATTTAATTCCTATGTATCTCAGAAAAAATATTGAATTAAAAATATCATACAGCACCTTTATGAGATGGTTCCTTAATTCCCTAATTAACATCAATTATTCATAACTCACATGCTTTAAACTTGTGGGTTTCATGCTTGTGTGGCAGGACATCATCCGCAAATTAGGCAAAAGTACTGTGAAAGAATAGCAGAAAAGCAGCAATTCAAGAAAGATTTTAAACTACTTGACAAATAAGTCTCAGTCTCAATAGTGGAAAATCTCAGCAGAATAATGAAAAGCTGAAACCTCCCTGCTGCTTACGAGGGCGCAGGGTGGGTAAAGACACTGTGGGTTCACAGCGCAGCAGTGAGCTGGCCCCTGCTCCCAACCAGGATGCATTGTCCATGGCACAGCACGTGGAACAAACAGCACCACAAGCTAAGTGCTACTTTTGTGCGCCCCTAAAGCTAACAAAGTTAGATGACAGTTTATTTATAAGAACATGTTCAGCTTACATTACGTTCACTATTTAAAAATCCCTCAGTGCAGTGCACTGGAGTAACACCACAATACACACTGCTACAGACTTCTATATGCCCCCAAAAATGTTTTACCTAGAACCTTCCGTCCGAAACCTGTTGCATTTGAAAGAGCTAAGCAAAACATAAATCAGATTAGGCTTGCCTTGTTTGCTTGCAAGTTTAACCTATTTTTGCATAGCAACTCTACCCCCATTAATCACTTGAGCACACACTATGCTGACATGAGGTCACAGCAAAGTTTTAAGATCAATTACCTTGATGATATGACACTAAGATCTCCTTTGGCAGACAGCCACCATTTCATAACATGCAGTTCAAAGGAAAAAGACATATTTCTGAACAGTTTTATTTCATTTTTATTCAGCTCATTTGCTGAGAAAATGAAGGAGTACACAAAAAATTTTAGTACAATCTGTATATTCAGTATGTGATGAGCAAATATGACATCACGTATCACAGAATATCTGATATCCGCATTCAGGTTTCGACTTCCATTTTCCATAACTAAGTTATAAAAGCAAGAAGAGACTAGTAACAGCACACAAATATCTGACAAAGACAGGTCAACTGGAGGTAAAAACAAAAAAAAAAGGCAAAAAACAGTAGGACAGTGCTACTGGACACAAAACATTTTTTGTCTACTTACAAAAATTGCCTTGCTTCCACATTTAGTGTTGGTAGATGTTTTTAACTGAGATTTGTGAACATTTAATCAAAATGTTAAGTTCCACGGCAGTTTTAATTTAATATTAGTTGCTAGAACAATACCACTTTCTGTAGAATAGACAGTCAAGTAGACTGAAGACAGCTGGGTTGCTGATTCAGGTATTAACTATTTCCTTGTTCACTGCAAAACATATGCATTTCACTTTCTGTTGTGGAAGTCATTGTCTGAACACTCATCACTAGAGCAAGAGTAAATCCTTCAAGCTACACTGGATACAAATCCTGGCTTTCACTGGGAATCCTTCAATTACGCTACCTGAAAATTACAAGTTTCACTTCCCACCTTTAGTGCTTACATTCAATCAATTATCCTGCAATCTAGACTGGACACAGACTGCCAATATAAACTGATCCGTAATATTTTGGTAGTTGTATAAACAGCTTGTTTAAAACTAGCATCACGAGTGACTCCAGGAAAATTTCAAAAAAAATACAGCTTTAGGATGCTCAATCCAAACACTTCAGACCTCAGCTTGAAAAGCAGATAGCACCACCACAGGTAAATAGCTCTGTGCACATAACTACACTTCTCTTTTTAAATGTAGCTATCCATTAATGTTTTGGTAACATAACATGCTTGAGGAAAACACAGAAATACCAACCTATTAAAAATATCAGTAAGAACTAGGTTTGCCAATGCAGGCTTTATATACCATTTAAGTACATTATTTCACAGCTTGCTCTTAGTATTACACCATAGCTATATGTGCATTCTGATCATTCCAAGTAATATCCCAAATGTCTACAAACTAATCTTGGTTATTTCAAATTACTTTCTCCTGAGAACTGTGTTAATGCAACAGAAGTTCTGTACCTAAAAAAAGCAGTATAGCAAATTATGAATTGTAATTTAAATACAAATTCTTCCCTTCTCCCTCATTCTTAACTATGAATTGTTAATAAACAAAATGTCTTTTACAAGACTGCTATATTAAAGATGTTTGGGACAACTCTCCTCAACCAGTTTTACCCCCAAGAAAAAAAAAGTTTCTAATAAAGCTAGTCTATCTACTACTAATGGCTGCTTTCCACATTATACTACTAAAAATTTCTTCACTCACCTGTAATTCCAGAAACAAGATGCCTAAATGCAAAGACAAAGGAGGAGGCAGCTCTGAGAGCTAATGCAGGTTCTAGGGTCTAGAGTAGTTAACACGTATCAGGCTAAAGATCAGAGACCAACGAATTGTCTAGTAGCCAAGATATGTCAGGATCTGCAATGTCTACACTGAAGGCTGGGATCTTCAGAACTCAAAGAGAGGCAGGTGCTTAACACGTAACTATCTCAAACACTGCTTGTTTGAAGATGCCGGCCAAAAATATTAAACCCAATGTGCTCCAATTCACTAACTCATCTTCTGTTGGAAGGAGTATTAACTACATAACCTTTTGCCAGTTTTGTGCCTAAAAATTAAACATATTTGATTCTATTCCCCTGAAGGAAAAGCTGGAGTAAAGTACCTATCATTACCAAAGTGTATAAGGAGTCAGCATAAGCTCTTGCAAATAAAATAAAACCTGTGGTAAACAACTGACTCAGTGGATGACTCTTCCTACTCCTCCCATCACATTTAAAGTTAGCCTAAGGAAAAGCCTTAATTGGGGCTTGTGTTCTTTTATTGGGAAGTGACTGCCAAAACAATTTGTGCTAGAAGTTTCTTAAAAATAAATGCAGAAATCCTTTCCGTAAATGACCTAAGATAAGGCAATCCATTAAATTTAAGGTAGAGCTTAAGTGATACTTAAGAGTTAAGTAATTAATGTTATTCTTCTATTCGGTAGTGCATCACACTTGTGTGATGCAACAGGACAGAAGTGGGAATAATACATCCAATATCAACTCGGTTCAAGTTTCACACAAGGCTGTCTGGCTTCAGAGAATACTATTATGGCATTCAGCAAACCTCTAAACAATGTGTTGTTCATCAAATTCACAAGAGATGCATACTGAAGACCCATCTTGAGGTCTGTTAAGACTAATGCTTCACATCTTTGATGTTTATAACCTTGTCTTTTAGTTTCTTATGCACCTAAGAAAACAATAATACTTGACATCACTGAACAGACCTCAAAGCAGCAAGTGCCTTACTTCACTTGGAAGTGAGCTTTGCTATGAAATACTTGTAAGACAACAAAGCAGTAATTGTTTTATTCAAGATGTACTTCCCCCCCTCCCCGCCTCGTCTTCCTCTTCTGTGCACTCTTGCAATTCCAAACACAGACCACATTAGTCTGTGAAAATCATACTTTGGAACAAGACCGTTGCAGATAAATTCACATCTGATTACCCGCCTACAATGCGAACAGTACATAAACACATATTTCTGCTTTACGGATGAATAACAAGTTTCCATTAGATTTAAGGTTACAGGAGTCTTCTATGTCAACATTCACTTTTGAGGATTAAGAGATTTCTGGATAGAAAATATGCAAGAGTCAAGTATTGAATATGTGCAAAGACTTAATAGAATTGATCAATTCATGACTAAGAAAATAGATTAAGATTTTAAAAAGGACAAATTACCAATAGGAATGTAGCTTTTGCTGAGAGCAAAAAGGTTGATAACATGCTGGAGATAACTACAGAAAATATGATGAGAGTGGAAATTGGACACCTTGGAGAAAGCTGCAATCAGCTAGGTGCAGCCAGCCCAATTGTGCGGTGCAAATATGAGTTATTTAGTGAAGATACTAAACAAATGTACCTTTATGGCAAGTAAACTGTCATATACTTCAGTAGTCACTCTAAGGTTAATCATACTTGCAGAAAAATTTAAAGCAAAAATCCATCAGCTTTCATGAGATGAGGTAAAGGCCCCAAGACAATGTAATATTATGCTTTAAAGAAGACTGCAGAGCTTTTTATCCTGGATACCAGAGGAAAACTAATGCAGTGTTCTATTATTTCCTGTTTTAACAAAATTAGTGGCAGTAACTTCCACCGCTACTATAACAATACACTGCTGGATGGAACATAAATAATATTTTAAATCAACCTGGGTTCAGTAATTTGTCTTAGGCAAGCACCTTACACTGGACATCTGATACCCTTCTCCCAGAAGAGAAGGAAAAACCTCACTGGATAATGAGTTACACTGATCAGCTAAAACTTAAGATAGACTAGTGGTGTCAGTCTAGATTACAGTAAAACTATATTTGCTTTGCTGGATGCATCTAATTTGACAGGGAATATACATTAAAACTAAGTGGTTACTTACAAAAATGCCTGCTAATAAATAAGCAATTTTCAAATATTCTGTAAGAACACAACTGCAGGTTTTTTTTGTTTGGTTTTTTTTTTTTTTTTTATATACTTTACATATTCCTGACTTTATAGGAAAAAGTGAAAGGCTTATCTTTCCAAAACTCTGAACAACATGCAGTTCTACACAGCTCAACAAATTCAACTCAACTATATTTAAAGGGTCTGGTCTATGGAGAAATCTACTCATACGAAAACCTGGTTCAACCTTGGTTGAGTTAAACCCTCTTCCACATCCATTTGCTCTGTAAATGAGTGAGCAAGACTATTGGAATGGCAACATCTTAAATGTAAACAAATCTCTTCAACTGATAACATGTAGTTTGATTTCATAAAAGCTTCAGCCTCACAGCATGAAGTAGTTTTCTGCTACACTACACTGAATATAACGTTACTCACCTCACATGAAATACTTGCGTATCAATTCACAAAACACAGCATAATGGCTCAGGGAAGTTATTCCACACGTCATGGATTAACTGAGAATACAGACTCTGTATGGAAGAGCTTTGACCTTCCATTGTTGAAGCCTGAATGCACTCAAAATATGATTAGAATATAAAATCACAGGAAAAAATTTCCAATAAGTTAGTTTGGAATTATTTCTTGTGAAATACCACCACCTGTACTGTATTCTCCTAAATTCCCACAAGTAATTTAATTAAGTCTAAACAATATAGCAGTGAAGGTACAGCTTAAAAAGGCATTAACCAGAAAGACTTATCTTTGCAATCATTTAGTCAGAAAGGAGGAGCCATTACAATTACACAGAATGTGACACTGTTATGATTATCACTTCAGGCTGGATTAGTTTTAATGTAAATCATTTCACTGAAAAGCTACAGAAATGGTTTTACTAGTACTGTTGGAGAAGCAAGCAGTCAGGGGCAGGAAAAAAAAGGGGGGCATCTGTACTTACCTCACCTATTGACTATAGCTACTGACTATAACCACAGCTGGCAGACCAGTAAGAAAACCAAGTGTACATGTACCATGATAACAAGCACCAAGTTGGAAGAGAAAGCACCTGGCATTACTGGAGAAAAGCCAGCAATGTTAGCTCAAGATCTGTACCAAAGCATTGTCCAAACAAGAGAGAAATGTTGTAAGGCACCATAAAACAAATGCACAGGAAACAGAGGTTCATCAATTTTGTTGCTCATGCAAATCACATGGCTTAGTATCTGTGGCTGTCAGCATCTAAAAACATCCAAAAAAAACACCAAAAAACAACCCTGTGGGCAGATGGAACATCTTGGCTGCAGACCAGATAATATGAACACAATCTGAATTGCCTTTATCAAACATTTACTCTTAAGCATACATATTCAAAATGCAGGTTAAAAGCTGTTTAGGCTAATGAAGCTAAATAGTGTTTAAAGAAAGCATATAAGATTAAAGGAGCTAAACAGAACAGAAACTGCAACTAAAATTGTTGTGGAACCTAATAAAAAGTTAAATTTAATTAAATGGGTTCAAGAGTTGGTACCAGTTCTACTAATTCACGTTGTCATATTTTCATAGCTGAGGAACGGAGAAAAAACTATCTTCTACCTGAGGTCCAAAGTATGCTGAACCTCACTATAACTTGAGGAAAATACATCTGCTTCAGCATCTAGCACAGATAAGACACCCCAGAGCAAAATAACGGCACATTTGATGCTTCCTTCATGATTACTTCTGTTTCTATAGCGTAGAAATTGTAGTAACACTTCAGGCAGCTATTCTTTTGTGCAACCTAATAAGCTACATTTTTAAATTAACAGGAAAAGAAACAAGATTTAACCTCATTTCCATCTGTAGGCTGTCTATGCAGGGTTTTATTGAGAGAAACTTCCCTCTGAAGTTATAGAAAACAGTTCATTTAAACAGTTCCAAACATGTGATCAACAGTAAGATATTAAGAAATACTAAAACTAAATAAACAGGATGAATGCAAGCCTCATTATGAACTGAATATAAACAAAAATATATTCATGATAAAATGCAAGCAAGTTTTCAACAGCTATTGAAAAAGACTGGTACTTGCATTCTAATTGTAGATTACCCATATAAAAAATGGAGACAGGTAAGCTCCAGTTCAGGAGTTTGGCTTTCAATAGGAATGTCTCCCACCATTTGCAATACAGACTGTAGTTTCCTAACCAAGCTCTATATACTGGGCACTTCAGAGAATATAAACGGTTCCTCAGTATTTTAGCAACTGAAATGTCTTGTCTGTAACCATTTTTAACCATATCACCTTTTCACAATCCCTTTGAATGTAAAGCTATGCTTACCTGAAGAGTCAAAAACAGTAATTGTCCACCTTCATACTTTATCATAGCATCAAAAAAAAAAAAAAAAAAGAATTGAGCTTTACACTTAGAGACAGACAGTGACATCCAGTGGGACCTTACTTAATCACTGGCATCCTTTTAAATAACCATTTTTGGAAATATTTTCAAAGTTCTATTAAATATGATCATTTAAACCAAAACCAGATCCCTGCTGCTAAAGTGAGCACACACAATTTAAAACCAGTCCCAACCCATTACNGCTTTCCAGAACAATAAAAAAATGAATTTTTCCCCCTTTATCCTTTATCAGACGACAAAAAAAAAAAAAAAAAAAAGAATTGAGCTTTGCACTTAGAGACAGACAGTGACATCCAGTGGTACATTACTTAATCACTGGCATCCTTTTAAATAACCATTTTTGGAAATATTTTCAAAGTTCTATTAAATATGATCATTTAAACCAAAACCAGATCCCTGCTGCTAAAGTGAGCACACACAATTTAAAACCAGTCCCAACCCATTACATAGACATTTAGTATACCACAGGAAGAAAAGAGGCTTATTACGATCTTAGTATTGCTATTCTTTGATATGATCAGTATGGAGAAAAAAAAAATCTGTTAACACTTAGCAATTTGAGGTCATATGCTCTATATTTTAACAGAAGTTAGCTATGCTTCCATTGCTATGGTTAAGAAGAAATAGCTATTTAGTGAATACATACATAACCATATCTGTTAATTCATACTTTAAGTTTTATATGTGTATATATTATACGAATAATATATCAGTATACGAATTGTTTAGCTACACAAAGTACAATATCGTGATAAAGAATACAGGAGAACCCAGGTGAATCACTAAGTTAAATGAATGCAATAGAAAAATAAGCTGATCTGAGTTACATTTTAGCTTCCCTGTCATCTTACTCTCCATTACTGAGAACCCTTCAAGTAGAACTACTGTTTTCCTTCACACTGAACTGGCAGAAAATAGTACCCCAACAGTTTGTCTTAAGTAGCTAATATCTTAAGACGTTGTGCAATGGGGCAGACTCACTGGTACTGTTTGAGTGATGAAGAATGAGACCATTTTTCTGCTTTCCCAATACTGAGTTAATCCCTAGAAGGCAGACTATATAGTTTGAGTAAAAAGTGTCTCAGTGCTGAGAACTGCTTGCATTTCTACTTTTAACTGAAGGAAGCATGTGTCATTACTGCCAAGATATTCTACCATCATTTGCCCAAATTCACACTGGTACTTTCTAGTAAACAAGGCCTGTGTTGAGACTTAGGCAAAAATATATACACACACAAAAACTGATATTTTAGCATGACATTGAAATTGCTAGAGAGTGATATTGGTTTTCTGATGAGGTATGTTTGAACCTAAAAAACAAGATGAACTTACCTAAGCTTAAATAAGATATCTAGACTAATTTTGGCTCAAGATTTCATGAAAGCAGATGCACTGCTCCACATTATATGACATGGTAAGGTTTCCACTTGTGCTAACCTTTCAAGCCAATCGTTGATGTAATTTGGGTAAAAAGATTTACTGTATTGTTAAAGACACTATAATTATAAACACAAAGCAGAAAATACGGTTACAGTCCATCTTCACTGAGGCATTTTGTGAAATGTACTCAAAACTTGTACAATCAAACAGTTCTGTATATTGAGATCCAGCACAAATATTTAACGTTGAAATAAAAAATCAGTTGTTTCTAGAATTTTAGAATTAAAACTAGGCTTTATGCTGTTGATCTGCCATTAAAGCTATCAATTCCTGTAATGATGTAGAAGTTAGGACTAAAAACGTCAGAATATTTTACCAGGCTAAGCAAGTATGCAAAGAACATATTCAAGTGATTAGACCCATCTGTTTCATCTTTCCAAATTATCCCATTTTATTCACTACTGCTCATTTCATTGCTTTTATTTCTCCTCTGTTTCCAAAAGCGAATATACTAGGAAAACAATTTGGGGGGTGGGACACAACACAACAGGGAGGGGGTTGGATCACAAAAAAAGGGTTTTACAAACCTTTTCTAGAAGATTTAGAAAACATCTTTAAGCTGCTTGCTGCCAAGATTTCTACGGGTCAAATCATTTTCAGCCTGTCAGTCCAAGAATGAAGCTATTCAGTTGCCGTGGTTGATGATTCACTTGTAAACTGGTAGGCAAGCAGGCAGCTGAAAAGAAAATTAGTTTCTGCATGAAATACCTAAAAGCTCCCTAAAGCCAACAAACTTTCAGTCTGATAATTCTCCATGTGAGCTGGTAGGTATCAGATACAGTTAGCTTGGTTAACTTTAAAAAACATCAAGTTTTTGTCCAGTTCATGTGGTCTCATGTCACATTATACACTTCTACACTCAGAACAAGACCACTCAATCCCAAACAGTATAAAAATGCATCCATTAGCTTCACCTCAAACTGTTCAACTATTTTAGTTTAGTTTTTAAAAAACATAGGTGCAGCAATTGGCATTGAAATTAAAGTCACAAGAGCTTACTCTGACAAAGCCAAAAGCTGGTTAAAAGCAGTCTTAAAAATGGAAAATCTGGAACAGAAACAAAGTACAGCTCAACTCATTCCTCTTTCCTGTTAACAACCTAGGATAAACATACTCAGTTAAACTTAATAAAATAGCAATATTCAACAGTGCTGACACCAACTCAGTATTCTAGACCTTCAACTTTTAGTCAGTTGTAGAGCAACAGAACTCAATCAATGAAAACATTACTGATTATGGCTTGTGCAGTCATATGCGGAATCACTGCAAACTACTCATGTCTCATACCATTCATAGCACTGGTTTTATGCATAACACCTGGTTCTGTTTTTGTTTTTTTTTTAAAACTTGATTTAGGTCCTTCAGGAACAAGCTTACTTTGAACTTCCCATAAAAGTATCTTTAAGTATTGAAATATGGCTCTTAAAAACTTGCCCTTCTTTATTGTTCTTTTTATTTTTCTACCTTATTTGTCAGAGCTATATAACTCCTAATTAGCATTTTCAGAAGCACATGATAGATGATAAACTGATGTATAGCATAACTTTAGAAGAAACTCAATATGATCATACCTTCCAAAAGCTTCAAATTTTGTCTAATAAAAACAAAAATCTTCTCAAGCAACAGAATTAAAAAATATATATAGTCAATGTTTAATTTAAATTACCATTACATATAGCTATCAATAATGGTTAAATAATGTAAGAAAACAGCTTTTCCCCTCTTCATTCACTTATACAGGATTTCAAGTCTGATATATATATATATATATATGGGGAAAAATGAAGATATTTTATAGTTAGCCTCAAATGGGGTTCAGGTGAAAGCTAAATTGGTTTTGACAGTAAAAAAGCTAATGAGTTCCAGCTTGTAAAGCTGATTAAACTTTTTACTCCATTTCATTAGAAAAGCACTTTAACAGTGCTATAATTCCTGGCCAGAATATATATATCTATCCTGTTTATTGAAAAAAAAGTGTAATGGTAATTTAATCTGAATCTTTTATCAAAATGAAGCTTCATTAAATAAAATTGTCGTAACATTTAATAGTCATTACCTGTTCCTTATCATACTTGGTCTTTAATTATCACAAAGAAGACTTTTAGAGCGGCAATAATTGAGCACTGTCCCACTTGCACGGTGACTGCAAGTTATACAAGCAAACAGTAATTAAGAGAGATACCCACAAGGTGGTGCTGGTGATTTACAACAGCTGGATAACAAGCCAAAGAGGTATGCATCTGCTGTTTCTCATCAGTTTTGAAGTAATAAGAATGCGCTTTGTAAAAGCAACATGGCTATGAGAATGCTATGATATATTAATTACTATGATAGCAGGAATGCTAAAAAGGAGACGACGGGATTAGGATAGTATTGCTGTTAATAAGTGACCATGAGCTATAAAAATGTACTATTTTCAAAAATAAGTAAACTATCATTTTGGTAAGATTATAGTTACATAATTATCAATGCTGATGATGATATGTGTATTCTTGCATCATAAAATGTGTATTTTGATACTTATTTGATACTGCTACCAAATTGCTTTTCTGTGGAAGTCTAGAGTAATATTTAAATACTGAATAACATAAATATCAGTGCAATGATTTCAACAAACACTGATATCAACTAACAAGCTTATGATATGTGGGGAAAAAATAGTAGAGATTCTGTATCAGTATTAAGTTATGGATTGATCATAATGGGTATCTAAACTGATGTTGGATGTAAAGTTAAAGAGACTTCTCTACGTGATACTTCAAGAAAAAAAAGAAAGATAAAATTAATTTGAATTGAAATGTACTCTGTTCTGTTTAAATACAGACATGAAAAACAATTTAATGCACTTGTTATGAGACAGACTGATCTCTTCAGCTACCAGATATAAGTAAACAAAAGAAAAAATTCACATCACAAGCGTGTTTTGTTATGTCTTTTACAAGTTGTAGCAATTCTCTAATTCAATATTTTACAATTGTTATTTTAACAATAGCTTTTTGGAAAGCTTGGAAGAAACATCCAATTTGACCTTATATTTTAAAAAAGGATGAAAAGCAGCAAAAAGGAAAGCACAGCGTAAAAGATGCTAATCTAGTTATAATACAGATTTCCACTGTAGCTTGGCTCTGAATTTGTCTGCTGATGTATCCATTGACGTATGTGCACTTCCACAGTTGGATGCCTATCTATTACGTACATGTAGGAAGTTTATTGTGAGGCTCCTAACCCATTCAAGCAAGTAGTAGAAAACGTGACAAATATAAATAAAAGTAATGGGAAGTGTCAGCTTTTATAGAAGAGCAGCTGAAAGTTTGTATTTAAAAAACTCTCCCAGTAGATATATATATTTTTTTCTCTCAAGCAGTCATGTGAAGCCTCAGAAGGCTAGTTAACGTTAAATTAGTAAGAAAAAGGCAAAAGACCTCTTTGTTTAGCTAACATGTCTGAAACAGTGAGATGAAGTGATCTGGATGAGGTCAGCCACTAATAGGTTATAGAGGATTAGAAACAGTATGTTACTGGCCCCCAATCTGCTGCTGTAATTACTGAACTACGTGAGTTCTTTGCAAGAGAACTATCGGTGTATCAGTGTACTTGACAGGAATTCACAGCAATAATCTGCAGATTGTGAATTCTATTTAGTTGAAGGTGAAAGTGCCTCATCTCAAAAAAGCAGAACAGTTTAGTGATATAGCAACTTAAAAATGTGGAATGGATTAAAATTTGGCTTTTTGAGGTTGCACTCGTAAATATATTAGCATGGCTTTAAATTGTACAAAATTAAGAGTTCTGAAATAATGAAGACCAGGAAAATGTCAACAAACAATCAAAAACCAAACAAACAAACCTAGTGCTCCAAGAAGTTACTTAACCCTGGATCTGTTTAGCCAAAATGACTTAGGCAGCTAGTAATCAGCTACTCAACAGGCTGCTATTACTCACTGGCTTCCTATGGCATTCAGGATCTTACGTACAGTAGCAAAACAATTGTCAGTTCATATGTTACACTGTCGAGATTCACTGAGCAATTAGCAGGTAAAGATTAAGACTTTTTTTTAATGTGATTTGCTTTTATGTAGATAAAGGCAACAAGCCTCCTCTACAGAATAAACCCGTATAATTGTTGTAATTATTCCATTACTTAACACAGAATGCTTGCCTGCTAACAGAGATAAGACTTGCAAGACATGCATTAACATTTCATATGGTCAACAGCGTACAGATTTAATTAAATTCACTAAATGTCAATGAACAAAAGCATATAAGCTCCTTGCTAACAAACATATGCATCAGTAACCATTGGATTTGTAGAATCTCTATAGGAAAATAGCTGCTACTGCGGTCATAAGCAGAGGAAAAGTTTATAAGAGCAAATACGTAGTTATCAGCAAGCTAGTGACTAAACACAGCCTAAGCTGAAGTGAAACATGAAAACTGTCTTTTCATGGGGGGGGGGCTTCTCTCTCTTGAAAAACAAATTTACTGCAGAAGATGAACTCAATGATCTTGTCTTTCTGTGCTCTTCTACAACCTCTTAAAGTAAAATCTAGCTTCCTACAAGCTAAGTAGATTTCAACAAATCCTGGTATATAGCCAAACTGTAAATAGTGATATTATGTAACTATTAAATATTTTATAACACTGGTGAATAATCTTGTAGCATTCTGACAAAATGGTCACACTACTTAACAAATCTGCATCACAAGTAACTTACTAGCAACTAACGGATGCATGTATTTTATATTCATAATTAGTAGATGTGATCTGTAAAATGGTATCCTAGTTAGTGCCAATACAGTAAGGAAAACAGAACAAGTTCTGAAAACAATGGAATATTTTAAATAATTTATTTTGTGTCTAGGCTCCTAAGTCTGTTCGAAAAGCATAATTGAAAAATCTAAGGAGGGGAAAATATCATGGAGTTTGTTAATGCATTTCATGTATTAAATATCAGCTGCTATAGATGAGCGTGGAACTGAAGTGGGGGAGAAGCAGCAGCTATTTTAACTGTACTGTGACTGAGCATGCTATGGCGGATAACTGATCTGGTGGAGTAATCAAGTTAATAGGAATTATTTACAATGCATTTTACGTTTTTCAAAGCTGTACTCAAATAACTGTCAGGGGAATTATATGGATTTGTTAATTAAGTCGCTGTTATCCTTGTTTTAAAACGAGGGGGTTGAGCTGTGTGTATTTGGAGTGGCTAATCACACAGAATGCAGCAGAATCAGGATTAGAACAGAGGATTCTCTTGTTTCCTGCCCCTGTTTTAATCAACTGGGTGTTCTGGACTGTCTAGACCATTATGTATTTAACTATTAATCCTATTTTTATTGACAAAAGCTAGATCTACATATTTTTATGAAGTAGTAGTATACATAGGAATATATGGTTCCGGCTTTTTTTTTTTTTTAATTGGCTTCCTCTGCAGAATTTCATTCCATGCGCTTATTTTCCAAGCCCCAGTTATCTTAAGACATCTATTTCTGTCCTGGTTGCAAATAGGATTGTTACCTGTGCGTGCACTTACAGCCTGTTGCTTGAATGTAACTCTGCATTACAAGAGGCATATTTCTTTAAAGGCAGAATTTGCTTTAGTATGTTTCTATGCAGTGGCTTTTGTTGATGATGTTGTGTTACATAGGAGAATAAACCCTCCATAGTCACTGATGTTGTTAGAGAAGGTGCAAACACACTTGAATAAATTAAACACTTAACCACTGCTTCTAAGGTTAAAAAAAAAAAATTACTTAAGCTTCCTTTTAGGTTAGAGAAAATGGCTCACGGAACTATGCTTTGCTGTCAGTGCTTGGACTCTCAAACAACTATCAGAACCGCACAATGAAACACTGCAGCTGATGAGTTTTACTCGTTGTGGATATTATTCACATCTACGAGTTCTGGACAATCTAACACTATGAAATCCCTCCCTGGCATTCCTCCCTGGTGGAGGAAATAGGTAGACACGAGCTCAACCTAGGGAGAAAAGCAGCAGACTGGAAGAAGTTCAGTTAACAGCTGCACCGCAAACGCTGCAATCTGTTGCGCAGCCCTCGGAGGAATTTGGAGGGTAAGCTCCACAGAGTTGAAAGGTTTGGTAGAATTGGAAGGCTGTGACATTTCCTTGGGGGGGGGGGGGGGNNNNGGGGGGGTATCCATATCACTCCTTGCTGAAGAACGGGATCTCCTTAATGAGGGATAGAGGCGGCAGTTGCGGTGCTCTGCTGTCAAGACCAAAAATCCCCCCCCAGAATACCGCGTGGGAGGAGCAGATCGCCCCTCTCTTGGCAGGCTTCCTAGAAAGCACGTAGCAGCTTCTACACCTCTGATCTCGTCACTTACTCTCCATTCTCTCTGAGCCAGGCGGCGGTACGCGGGGCTTTGCAGCCGAACGCAGCCACCACACCGCCACGACGCGGTGCTCCGCCTAGGCACTGCCGGAGAAGGAGAGCTTGAGCTGCTAACTTCACTGCCTTGTCTTTTCAGAAAATTTCCCGTAATGTCCGCGCAAAAACAGCCTTCTGGGCTGGCATCGCCTGCACCCCTACTCTGTTCTCCGCGGGCGGCGGCACTAGTCCTGACAAAAAGCTTAAAGGAGCAGGTGTTACCCGACGCGTACGAGAGGACCAGGGCGGGACGCGGCAGGCGCCCTCCTCCCACACGTCCCCTCACAGCTGCCCGCGCGCCCGCCCCGCGCGTAACGGTCGCCACAGGCGGGGCGCTGGAGGCAGCTCTCGCGAGACTTGCTGCGGCGGCGGGGAGGCGAGTTTGAACCCCGGGAGCGGCGGCGGCGAAGAGGGGCCGGGCTGGGCCTCCCGCTCCGCGCAGCCGTTGCCGCGTCTGTTTCTCGTTGCCAGGGGAAGGGCTCCACGGGGTGGCGGGGTTGAGGGGCCCCCGGGAGAGCTCCTGTTCACCCCTGCCCCTTCGTGGCGGGCTCTCGGTGCCGCGGAGCGGCTCTCAGGCCCTTCCCCTCGCGGGGTCGCGCTGCCGGGGGCTGCTCGCTCTGCGGCCCCGGAGGGCTGGGTGCCGCCGCGCCGGGCGCTGGCCCGCGGGAAGCAGCCGGCCTCGGCCGCTGCCGCCTGGCCCGCGGGAAGGGAGAGGGGGGAGCCGTTCGTTCGGCGTGGCTTCGGCTCGGTCACGGAAGCGTGCAGGCGGGGAGTGCCGTGAAGCGGCCGGCCTGAGCTAGAAGAGGCGTTCGGTCCCGGGGAGGGGGTAGCCATGGCGCTGCGGGAGCCAAGTGCTGATGGAGCCGGTTGCTGCCTGGCTCTGTGCTTTGTGGGGACTGAGGGTCAGGCTGCAGCCTGATTCCTCTTTTTCCTGTCCACCCAAGAACGTGTTCTGTGGAAGCCAGGTAGCCCCGAAAGTATTTCACCGTGAGCGTACGACTTGGTAGGTGATGAAGTAAAGTTGTTCCAGTAACTGAAACGGTTTGTGAGGGGAGTACCTGGCCTAAAGGAGAGAAATGGGCTTGTGACTTCTGGTAGCGGTCGGAAGACTAAGTACTTGCGAGTGGGTGGGAGCTTAGGTGGCTGTTGCATGTGACCCTTGAGATTAGCGGCTGAGCTGGGAGAACAGTTACAGAAGGGGAGAAGAAAGTTTGCATGTCAGGAAAGTGCCCTTTTATCTCTCACCTTGTTATTTTTTGTTAAGGAATAGTTAAATGGCTGAATAACCGAGGTCTGGAGCTTTCAGTAGAGAATCTGTCATAAGATGTTTAAAGACAACTAGCCAAAACTATGCAAGTCTTGTAACTCTCAGTGGAATGAATGGACACTGTTTTTTTTCTTTTCTTTTTTTTTTTGTTATTTTGTTATTCCCCCTCCTACCTACCCAACTTATTAGCTGTTTATTTTTCTTAAAACTCTATTTTCAGAATAGTTTACATAACCTTATGTAGAGTTTGAAATTGCAGGCTGTTCCCTATATAACAATACAGCCTTATGAACAAAGCTTCCTGGTCCGATTAAGTTCTTCCAGAACAGACAATGAGAAGTTGAGCATCTCTGTGATCTAAAAGCCATGCCTACTCTTCCCCCTAATACTTGACAGGAAATGTGTGAGCAGGGAAACTTTCTCTTCTTTAATTCCATGCTTCCATTATAAAATTAAAGAAAAGTCTAAAATCATTTGATACTTTCCAGTAAATGATTTATTAGCAGGTGAAAGATCTTGTTTGTGAAACTGGAGGAGGGAGTGCAGAGGAGATGGAAGAAGTGGGATGGAGCAGGATAAAATCCCCGAACAACCCTTACTGCTGATATGTGTGCTAGAAAAAGGTGACCCTGGGTGTAGCCTGTTTCCCAGCTCCCTGGCCAATTGCAGCGCATCTGTGCCTTGGCAGCATTGCCTGATCTGGCTGTTGCTCAACTATCTGACAGTTGTCTCAACTGAGACTTGAATAAGATTTGCATTTCTGTGGGGTTTTAGCTGGTGATCTGCATTTTCATGAGAAAGCCACAGGCATCAAGCCTTTACAGAAAAAGACTGCTTTGAAGGACTGTGCTGTAAGAGCAGCCTATGCTCATCTGGACTTGACAACTGTTGCTTTTTATTTTATAGGTGAAGTAAGAGAATAAGGTCAAGCAAGACTTAAATGGACTCTTGAAGGTGAGTTAAAAATAATACTCAAATTTAATTTAGTAAGCTAGGAGCAATCAAATTCCTCTCTCTGAAATCTTAGTGTGTTACTGTTTGATCAGAAAAGTAAAAGTTTTTTTTATTTCTGTCTGTGAAGTAAGGATTAATTAATTCCCTTTGATGCAAAGGCATACTGGGAGTTGTTGCCTAATTTTGTTTATACTGCTATGTCTTGCCACTAAACATTTAAATATTAACTTCTACACAGTGTAGGTGTCCTTGTAGTACTAATGATGTTATTGATTATTCTTAGGTATTATAGGTATACCAAATTCATGTCTTTCACTGGTTTATTTTAGTGTAAGGGTGCAAAACAAGTGTTTAAAGCACTGCGATAGGTAGATGTGAAAAATTAGTTTCAGAGCTTGGCCAGATAGAATATTTGTACATGTTAAACTTCAACAAGAACAAATGATAGAAAATGTGGGAAACAGTATTTTCTAATTTCCATCTTGTCCCTGTGAAAGGAATTAGAAGAGTTGTGGTATGATGACATTTTGTACGTTAAAATGATAACTTTTTTGTACAGGATGCTGGGAAACTCTAGTGGGGTTACCTTTCTTACATAAAAGTTGGCAAAAATAAAAATGAAGGCATTACACTTACAATCATGACTCTTAGCAATAATCTTTCCTGTATTAAAGAGTGGAATTTGCTCTTAAGACGAACATCTTGTTAACATTCATAAGGATAGCATATGTGCTAGTAAGAAGTGGCAAAAACTAATTTGTGTATGTAAAAACAAACAGAATAAGATCTTGAATGAAGAATGACTTGGATCTTGAAGTGATATAAAAATTAGGAACATTGACTTTGAAAAACTGCAGTTTTTTTTATTTTTGTATATCGTTGTTACTGCATGCTTTGTGACAAAATGGCCTATGTTTTTCAGAAGCCCGAGTCAGTTAGAAATTTCTGTCTTAATAGGATTCTTTTGTACTGTGTGGATTTAGTAGATTTAGGAGCAAGCAGTCATACAAGCTATTGCTGTGAGTTTGACTCGAGTCTTATTTTTTTTAAATGTTTTGCCTGGGTTTATTTCAACTTGTTGCAAAATTGGCCTTTACTTGTGTCTTATCATGTGAAGATAGAAATGGATGAATTTTCTGAAACCTGTGGCAAAGAGATGGTTAGTAACAAATAGGTTCCCTGGAGCAACTTAAGTTAAAAGTTGAAAACAGTCATGAAAGACAAAATTAAGCACTTAAATAAAAATCAGTGTGTTAGAATTCCATATATATATTAATGTGGACTTTGCTTCAACTACCTCTTTGTTTTTATATCCCGTATAATGTTATTAGGAGTAAAATGTTCTGCTAATACAGTTGCCTGCATGAATCTTATTTGTATACACAAATAATCTTATAGTTCGTGTGGTTTTATTTATAATAACACAGAAAACATCAGTCATACACATAATAGTGTTTTTAGAAGGTTGTTTCCTGGCCTTCACTTGAGTTATATATGTCAAGATAGCTATATATCAGATGACCTCTGGTTCTAGTGAACAAGTCCTATGCATGCTAGGAAACTGGGCTTGAGTACGCAGTTGTTGTTCCGCTGCATGCTATTCCTGCTGTATAGTCAGGAATTGGATGACCAAGTTTACAGAAAAATAATTATTTTATTATTCACAGGACTGCTTGTTAGAGAGCTATTTTTTTCTCTTGTATTGATGCAAAAATATACTCCTGTGTCTTGAATAAGCAAGGAAATCCAGTAACTTCTTTGAGATTGACTAGTGTAACTGATTGCAGTACTTTTTAAATCATTTTTTGTTTTCAATCTTGAAGTAACAAAAGGAAGAAAGATGGAGACAGACACCATTTTAAGTCTTAGACAACAACTCAAAGAAGCAGAGAATGAGCGAAGGAAGGCAGCACAATATGGACTACATTTATTGGAGTCTCAAAGTGAAGTTCAGAATCAGTTGGATCAAACACGTCGTGAATTGACTGAGAAAACAGAGGTGATGTTTTAAACTTCAAGGAAAAAGTCAAGAAAGTTCTTATTTTCTGAAAGTCATAAGTGTTTTAAATACCTTTTACAGTCCAGGTTAATTTTAATGAACCTTTTTAGTTTAAGTATTTGTTGAGGGCTTTTTATCGCTGCTGTAAGATATTGAGCACATTTTTTTTTTCTAGCTGGGACAGGGTTTCATAGCTTATTCTGCATGACATGCTCAGTACCATGTAGGATTAATTGTCTCTATTGTAAAATGAATAGTAGTTGCTAAAGTAAACTTATTTTAGAGCATGTGTTATTGGGTATGTTTAACAATTGATTTATATTATGGTCTTCCTGCAAGCTTTGTATCACTTAAAACTGTTACTAAAAAAAAAAAAAGGTCACCAGCAAGGCTATAAAATGGGTTTTATCTGCTGTACACTCCTCAAATAAATACCAAAGGACTCTGAATTTATTCGTACATTTCATTACAGTTTAGAAAAGAGGATAGTGTAGTGTTACAATATAGACGTATTACTTAGTCTTCCAGTCTTCTTGATAACTGTGCAAGAAAATACCAGTCTAGGGAATCTCTTCCACATTCCTTAAACAGTTTAATCTGGACTTTTGTTCTCAGTCAGCCTGTGCTTCAGATTTTCTGTTTCTCTTAATCTGGTCTGCTCCTGGTTGTGCATTGCTATTGCCTCCCTTGTGATAAAGCTAAAACATGGGTTTTCTTGTGGCCAGCTGGGGTGTTGTAGCACCCTGCTGTTGTGAATCAACACTAATAGCTTACTTTGATTGGTTTGCATTAATAGGCTTAGTGCAAGAGAGGCAGCTGGAAAGCACAAGTAATGAAAAAGGCAGGCCAGGATCATCCTTTTCTGCAGGCACCCTGAGATGGTAGTTACTGTGTTGTGAGGCTGCACCCACAGGTTGCATTCTACCACTATAAACTGGAGTAAAGTTATGAGCTAAATTTATGTGAACCAGATCAGTTAGTAACTTAGATTTCAAGAGCCGGGTGGGGAAGGAATTGTGTGCAGCAGCAGAATAACATCCTCTGTGAGAACTGTGGTTATCCAACAGTTTCTTTAGAACTTGATTTCTGTACTTCTTTGGAATCTGAGATCCAAAGCAATTCTTGTGGACACATGAATTTGAACAGTAAGGTGCAAAAGTCTTTCAAAACAAAGAAATCTCCGTGCACTTCTGTAAAAGTCCATGTAGATATTTGATGGTAGACTTTTGCTTTACTTGGGTCTGGCCAGCAGTGCATTGCCAGGTATTTTCTGTGCAGTCTTGATGTTTGTTAAAGTTTGTTCTGTATATTTGAGTTAGGCCTGTCCTTGATAAACTGGTGTCTATGTTGCAGAGGTGGATTTCATACCTGATAGATTTTAGTTTTGTTGTATTCTCCTTTTATCTTCTGGTTTGTGTTTTAAGATTTTAAGTCCTGCACCTTTACAGTAACTTGGTTTTGGCATTTACCTTTTCTGCATTAGTTTCCCTTTTTTTTTTTTTCTCCTCCTTCTCCTTAATTGCTGGCTGAATGGAAGAGTAAAATGAAGCTGCCTTCTATAGGTAGCAAACGTATAATCTGGCATAGAGGCAAGCAATCAAAAATACTTTCTTCAATCTGAAAGGGCTGGCTGGATTTATCACAAAACACTAGGCAACTTTGATGTCTTTACCAGGCGTAGAACCCAGCTGTTCTTCAGTAGGGGAACACTCAACACAGTGTAGCAACTCTTAACACAATTGGGTTTCATCTGTGGTAAAAATATCACATGTAAGCTCTCTGAAGTTTTCTGTTAAACTTCCAAAAAAAAATAAAGTGCCAACACTTTATTTTGAGTGGGAAGATACCATTTCCGTGGAATAGAGAATATTACACAGTCCATAACCAATTAACACTGCTCTGAATTTTTTGAGTGTTTTTTTGTTCTTTACTAGGGTTAGGGTATGACAGTTCCTTATTTGGAACTTGAACAAAAGGTTGTGAACTACAGGCTTGAAGCAGTTAGTGTCGTGGTGCAGAGCCTTTATTCACTGAATTGTTCCCCATGAACATTGCGTCTAGACTTATTATATGTTATTTCTTGCAGAAATTTGAACAAGAGAAGTACTCACTTCAGAGAGAAATTGAACTTAAGAATAGAATGTTGGAAAGCTTGAGTTTTGAATGTGATGCCCTTAAGCAGCAGCAGAACGTGCAACTGGATAAACAGAAAGAACAGCTTGCCAGAGTTCATGGACAAGAAATCAGTGACCTTAAAAACAAGGTTTGCACCTAATATACAGCTGAAATTTTGCTAATAGCATTTAAAAAAAAAAAAAGCGTTGAACTCATAATTGCATACGTATCACCAAAACAAATCTAATGAAGACATGTATTGTGTAGTCATATATCTTACTTTGCTGTGTAAGTTCAGCAGTTTGATTCAGAACTGAGCTCACTTTTTTTCCCAACTACTATTAGGAAAGCATTAAAACTACCACGATAACTTTTATTAAAACCAGAAATAGAGTAAAAAGGTCAAGAAAATATAAGGTCAGAATTGTTGATAAAGAGCAGGGTAAACATATTCTGCAACTTGCCAACAATAAATGAACTGTTTAGATGAAAAAAGATGTCTCAGACGTAAATTAGTAGCATTAGGATGTGAGCTTGTTTGTTTGACATTTAACAAAAATCTACATAGCTACACTGTGAATTGCATCCAATTTCAAAGCTTATTTTTAAAAGGTTACTCTTAATTTATATTTCTAAGACATTTCTTTGGTTAACACATGAGTCAGAAGTACTGTGCTTTGAAAAATTTATTATAAAATGTTACTATTAAGTTGTCAAATGTCTTTAAGTTGGAGAACCTGAAAGCAGAACTAGATGAAACCCGACTCTCAGAGAAACAATTGAGACACAAAGTGGATCATCAGAAGGAAATAATTGCTGTCAAATCAGAAGAACTACACATGATGTCTGAACGTGTACATGAAACCATGTCTTCAGAAATGCTTAATCTTCAGATGGAACTCACTGAACTAGAAAGCGTGAAGGTGTGTGAGTAGTGCTTGATTATTAGGAATGTAGGCTACTTGAAGATTCTGCTTTTTTTGCTCATTGCATTTTTAGATGCTTTGTATATTTTGATAGTTCGATTGGCTTAGTAGTAAGAAAATATCCACAGAAAAAATACAACGATAGCCTTAACCACTAGATTTTAACACAACCTCCTCAAGGTGATATTTTTGTATTAAAAGCAGTTATTATTATGAACCTGTTTGGCTCATTTTGGCCTGCTTTTCTTGAAATTGTTTCATAAGCTTTTTATTTCATACTTGATTTTTTGTATTTAGGCCAATGTTGAAGAAAAGCTGAATGAACTGCAGTACAGTAAAGAACAATTAGAACTCATAAATAGTAACTTACGTAATCAGCTGGAGCGTCTACAGGGAGAAAAAGAAGAGAGGGAGAAAGAGGTTGCTTCATACTGTAACGCATTAGAGGTATTCTCTTATTTTTATGTAGCAGTGCCCAATAATCCCTGAATTCCACAAGTGGTTGGTGCTAGATTTTCACTGAAATAAGGAGAGAAGCTTTGAGAGGAGTTTTGAGGAGGGAGGGAGAAAGAGAAGGCAGAGGAAAGAAAGGGATGGATTTGCTAAATTGTATTTAGCTTAGCAACAGGTAACACCGATCTACTGTCTCTATACTGGCATTCTCTTGTGGAAGGCTGCATATGGAGATCCTGTGCATTGCAATATTCTGCCTCATAACAGGAACTTGTAACAGATCATTGATATAATTTCCATTTTTATTTCAAGTTCCTGCTGAACACCTTGCAAAATTCTCTATTGGGGAGTAGAGGGTCTGTGGCTAAATACCACAGGAAGAACAATAGTCTCAATGCTGTCAATCCAACTGATAAATGTCCAAATTCTTCTTTAAAGAGTTTAGTTATGCTTTTGTCCTGAAAAGCCAGTGGGATACTACGCCTTCTAGTGAAACAATTTTCTTTGTATTTCTGGCTAGTACTGTATGTACAACTGCATACTGCAGTACACAATAATTTGTGCTAAATGCTTAAGGAATGGAAAAGATAAAGCTATTTGATTATATTAATATGCAATACATCAGATTCTTAATAAACTAGTATTCTCTTTGCTTAAATCTAGAAAGCTCGTGAAGCTAATCAAGAGCTTCAGGTTCAGCTGGATCATGCAGTGCAGCAATCTTTGGACCCTACCAGTAAAGGCAATTCTCTCTTTGCTGAGGTACAACTACGCGACAGATACCTGAGAATATGCAGAGGAGAGAAGAAATGTTTCATCATAAGAAATCAAATTATGTTGCATTGAAAACATAAAGAGTATCTGTACCTGATCTGTCTGGCACAAATCTCTATTCCTGAAATACTACTTCAGTGTTGAACTGTCTAGGAACACCTCTGCAAAACAATTTGTATGCACGCTGTAAATTTGGGGAGATTATAACCTTAATGAAATGACTTAAAGTTGCCTGGTTATCAGGATGAAAGATGGGATTGAGGGTTCATAATAAGAATTCTGTCAGCAACACTTAGCTTTAAGGAGTTTTGTTCAGCTGGTGACCTTTCTTTAACGCAGAGTGTAACAAATGAGATATTGAAAGATAAAGCTAAATGTTATTTTTAAAGAGCATGTTGAAAAATGGCTGGATGTTTGGGCATTTGGGAGCGTTTTTGAATTAGCCTTTGAGTAAGAGTTTAGCTGGTATTAAATGCCAGTTTATGTGCTGGCATTTTGTTTTCTGACTACACCCAGAAAATGGCTTGAATTGATACATGGTTCATATTTACTTAAAACTATTTGTTCTGATAGAAATGGACAAGATCATTCTACAGCAATACTGATGTTTATTATAAGTTAGTTATTCTGATATCAAAAGAACAAAAGAAAGGTCTTTTACTTCCCTGACTGGGCTTGAGCTGCTTACAGCACTGTCTACTTACAATTTATCTCAGAGAAATTATGACAGTAGCATACTGTTGCTGGAAAAGCAGTGTTTTCAGAACCAACATTAATTGCTAGTTAACTTCTCCTTTTGAAACTCAGAATCCAAGTGACAACAAGTTTTATCTTTTTCGTAGTAATAATTGTCAAAAATGTTCTGTAGGTGGAGGACCGTAGGGCAGAAATGGAACGACAGCTGATCAGTGTGAAAATAAAATATCAGTCACTACAAAAACAGCATGCATTCACTAGAGAACAGTTGCAAAGAATGAAGGTATGACCGTTATTGTAATACTCCAGGGTTTCCTTGGGGTCTGCTGAGGTAATGCTTTAGAACACAGGTTAGGGGATTTGATTCTCTTTGAAGTGTGATACGGTAGTCTTGGTGGGTGGGTGGGGAGGAACGGGAGAAAAGACAAGTGACATGTCGCTGTGCTACTTGACTTTGATAGTATGTCAGCATTTTTCTAGCTACTACTTTATTCTGGAACGCCAAGTTACGCTGAAGGCGCTGTCTGCTTGCTTTGGCAGTAGTTGTTAAATGAATAAAAGTAAAACAAAGCTTCTGTCATTCAAACTAGCTTTTAGTTTGTCTTGACAGCGGCTTTTCCTTTTTCTGTCTGATTGTCTTGCTACATAAATCATTTGTGTCTTAACTGATGTTGTTAGGAATGAATGCCTTCCTTCCCTTGGAAAAGGGAAAGCTTTCACTCTCCTTTGATCACACTGTTTTTTCCTCTCTGAGTTGCTTTCTTGTTTTTTGTTTGTATTTTTCTTCTTTCTGCCTATACTTAATGCAAGAATAAACATAAATGTTATTGTATTTCATTTAGACTATGCTTCCTTAGGTTGGCAGCTTGTAGGTTAATAAATACTGTTGAGAAACCTAGTTAGCAGAAGCTGTTTTACAAGGTAATGTGAAGGGAATGCTGCACAATTGTCAACTGTTCTCATGGTGGCCTTCTGATTTCCCGATACAAGAGTGGGTCCTTCCAATTTGATCGTGCAGCTTGTCTGAGAAGAGTGCTGAAACAGAAGGGTGATAAAGAGTAGCACTGAATACATATACCTGCAACTTAGCTTTTGTAGAGAAGCAGGTTGAAAATAATTAAAATAACACAAAGGGCAATGGGAGAACTACTGATATAGCAAAGAAATTTTTATTGAAATTTCTCATTGAGAGCTGAAGATGAGAGTACGTAAAATGGTTGAGTAGGATCAGTTTCTTAGAATCTTTCTTTCTCCTTGTAATGTGAGAGCAAGTCAGTGATTATATTGGCTGAATGGTTATATATTTAAGATTTTTACCCAGGCAAGTTGGTATCCCTGTTCTTCATGTTGGTGTTTGGAATTTCAATTTGTGCTTCTTTATCCCCACAAGATATCTACTAGTATTAATGCTAGAGAGAGGTCATTTGTTAGGACAGCTCTTCTGCTCAAGCTGCCATCTTAGGACCCTGTTAGGATCTCTTCTGTTTGGCATTGCATTGCAGTGCTGTGTTAAAATTTAATGTATAGTTAACTGATGTCTACTCATTCAGTCGCTGACTCCAGTAGTATAGTTAACTATGTTGTTACGGCCTTAGTTGTCAGAATGCTTGAATGTGGTATTGACTGATGACTCCTGAGGCTCTGACTTCGGAACACAATGTGAACAGTACTCCTATAAAGATTTTGCCACGTCTGGAGTATTTTTCACAGCTCCTGGTAGCCCTTCTGGTTTCTTAGTTTTTTGTTGTTGTTGTTTTTATGTAGATGAACTGCAGTCTGCAGTTTTGACAGTAAGCAGGTGGGCTTTTAAGTGAAGGGGAAAGGTTAGGTGTCTACATCTTTGGGCAATGCAAGAATAGTTTTAGTCAGCCAGTGGGGGGTTAAAATTTCATGTCCCACCTACATCCAGTGGAATTTATGAGGAAGAGATGATTCAATCTCTTTTTTTAGATCCAGATTGTGTACAGAATCATGAATATCCATTATTTGACTTGCATAGGGTGAATGCTCTTCTCTA
>VXAL01018935.1:128861-151083 GCA_013399475.1 Chauna torquata
AGCAAGGACCTGCATGGAGTCTTAACATAATTTTTTCTGTATTGGTTACTTAGAGTAATACATTTGTTCATGTAAAGCTTGTATTGTCAGTTACGGAAGTAGTTATGTAAACTTATACGCAGGCTTAAAAAAAAACAACTAGTGAGTTTGTAAGTTAGGGAAAGCTTCTTGAACCAGTTACATAAGCATGTCTGCATTTTTGGAAAACAGCTTTGTTTTTAAAAAACATTATCTCTGGTGACTCACTGTTCTCTGTCAAGTTCAAATGGAAACTCTCATTGCACTGGAAGATGTCTCTTTCTCTTCCTACTAGTGTATAAATGTTAGTTTTTTGTGAAGGAGCTGGATGTTTAGTTGACTTTGTACCTGCTGCTTTAAAAAGAAAGTCTGAGTGACTGCATTCTCTTCCCACCCAGCAAGGAAACTGAAACCTTGAAAAATGAACTATCCTTGCAGAGGATGAAGGCCTTGTATGAGAGCCAAAGGGTTCTGGAAGTTGAAAGGAAACTCTTCGCAAATGAGAGGCATTTGCAAGCTTGTCAGAGTGAGAATATGAACTTGCGAGTTATGCTGGATGAGTTAAAAATGAAATATGAACCTGAAGGTAAACACTTTTTTTTCTCGCATGGAAAAAGGAAATAGGTGGTTTTCTCAACCATCCTGTTCAATATCATTCAGCTTATGAAGATATTGGCTTAGTGGCAGATATAAACTGATGTTTAAATGGTGGCCTTGGATGATAATTTGGTCCAAAACATGTTGAATTGAAACAGTAAAGGTTTCAATTTTGCCTACCTTGCTCAAGGACCTGACTTCAGTGTGTATAGTAACATTAGTTTTAGGAGACTGAAGAGTACACGTAGAGTGTTCTGAGGCTTTACAGCATAGCTAGATAAGCAAAGTGAAGTAGGTGGGAACAAGCTCTCAGCAGGTACTGTTCATAATAGCAGCAGTTCTACCATCAGTCTATCTGCTGATGAGAAGTATCAGCTTGCTGAATGCAGGCAGCTGATGTGAGCTTTGTAGTAAATGTGAAGCATTTGGAGGGAAAGCTGTTTAGGAGCTCAAGTTGCTGTGGCTGAAGTTTTGACAAGAGGCCCACGTGAAAAACAACCGATACCTGTGTTTCTGCAGAAACAAAGGAATTAGAGCCTCTGGAGGAAGATGAATGGGGAATCAGATGGACAAATTTGTTTTGGTACTTGTCCAAACCTAAAGGATTTACTTGTAATTTTATTGGTGGAAGCTTAAATCAGCAGCCTCCAAAATGGAAATAAAATAACTGAAAGCATATTCATGTTGTTCAGAGCATCTAATTAAGTCTTGGTTTAAAAAAAAAAGTGTATAGGGAGAAGTAGATCTGGTCTTTTTTTTTTTTAAGCTAACTTTGTTGGGATGCGTAGTTATCAATAACTGGTTATATGGATGGGTACTCTTTAACGGATGTAAGTTATCTAGTAAGAATTATTCCAAGGTCTTTAGTTATGCGAAATGTTCTTTACTAGTTTTGATGGCTATTAAGAACATGTTGGTGGACAAGTTAACACCAGACTTACTTGAGTACAAAAAGTACATTGCTTTTTTTTCCCCCCTTAGAGTTGCTTCAAGTCACTAAAATTAAAAAAAAGAGAGAGAAGATTCCAATGGATGCTACTNATGCTACTTGTGAATATTTGGACAGCAAAAATACTTCGGTAAAAGAAGCTGCTCTCACTCATTTGCCAAGTAAGGAAGAAACTAAGGTGACTTCCAAGAACTTGGAACAAAGTGACTCTTCTCCCAGAAAACAAGCTCTTGAAGCACCACCAATAAATATAGCTCTTCAAATGATGCACAAAGTAGTTGAACCTGAAAGAGAAAGAAAGAGAGTTAAAACTAAAGATGAGAGTCGTGACACCTATACTTCATATAGTAGAAGCGGAAATAATTCTTTGACTTCGGCTGCCCCCAGGTCAGTGTCAAGTTCTGTGTATGGTCAAGGCAAACAGCACAGACCTGCATCTCTTTTCTTTCGCTGCATGAACTGTGCAATCCACTTCTTTATCTGTTTCCTCAGTGTTGCATGCAGTATAATTCCTCAGCTCCGGCTGCCTACTTTCAACTTCTCAAAACCTTTTAGAAAGACTAAAATGATGGCTCATGAAAAAGACTCTTGAAACTGCAACTATCTTTGAAATAATTTTCCCATTACTGTAAAATGTTTATGGTGTGTAGATACTGTGACAGCTCACTGGGTTTGCTCTCCCTTCAGAACTAGGACTGTTTTCTTGTCCCTTCCAAAGCTGCTATGTAACCACATTACATCTTAAGGTTACAAAGTCAATAGGTATCATGCTTCAGTTTCTGAAATTTGAGGAAGGCTGGAATAAGGTATGATTTGGCTAAAAGCCTAAATATTATTTAATTTTTTAAGTGATTCTTAACCCAGTTTGGGTTAACAGAACTTGCAGTATACGAGATAATATATTTAATTATGCTATGAATTCATATTGGCAGGCCACTGACTTTCCTAACCTGGATGCATGATAACTTGAAATATAACTCTTAAAACTAAGATCAAGCTTTTCCCCCAAACTGAGAATTTAAGTTACTTTTTGTTAGATGGTGAAGTAACTTAGCACAGTAATTAGTTACAAAATTTTTTTTATCTTGGTAAAAAGAATGCTGTTCCCCCCCCACCCCCAATGGCCTACTAGTGCTTTTGTCTTCTGTTCATAATCATAATAAACATAATATTTTGGGGGTGGTAATTTCTGTGATAGCTTAAGTGTTTTGAGCTTATGTATTGATGGTAGTGTTTGCTAGTAAGAATACCACTTCTTCCCTGCTTCCCTTGTTTCCTGTCCCCCAACCCCTTTCCTCCTAGCTTTCTTCAACATTTAAGTTGTGACTCTGTGTGTATTTCTGTTACTTGAGCACATAATTACTTTAAACTGTAATTCAGGGAGAAAACGATAGAATATTTGGTAGAAATACAGTGAAGTTTAGAGGGGGGGGAAATCCCCCCCCCTCCTCCATGAAGCTTCCCATATCTGCATCATCCCCTATTGAAGCCATTTTCTTTTGCTTTTGATGTAACACTGACATGAGGCTGGAGAGAAAAGAATGGTTTGGGATTCAGAAGTGTCTTAAAGCTTAAACCCTCTGTCAGTAAAGCTGTATTTTGTCTGCCCCCTACAATCAAGCTTCCATACCTTCCCCCCAGCCCCCCCTTTTAACGAGTATTTTGGTTATTACTTGTTGTGTTCTCCATAGCAGTAGGTTTATATTCAACAGATTTTACGAACCATCCAATGAGGCAAGGGTGTGCCAAAATAATTAACTTGTTCTTTAGATATTAAGTGTGCAATGAGTATACAAAAAAACTTTTTTCTACGTGACTTGTTATGGGATGAACTGGACGTTCTTGATAGTATCAGTGAGGAACTGTTTACTGATGTTCTTAAAATTAGCAGTGTAATCTGAGTTGGAATTTAAATGCTTTGATTGAGGGAAATGCTGTATCTTGATATTCAACATTCCAGAGGGCGTTTGTTCCAGAACAGGCTGAGACTTGGTTTGAAACACAAGTGAAGAAAGCTTAAAGATATTTTAAGGTAATATGGTAATACTGTGTTTAATATCTAGGAAAGAATATAATTATTTGAACAAGATTTTGGGTCCTGTCCATAACAAATACCTTTCAGACCAGTTCATTGAATCTGTAACGACAGCAGTTTCAAAGCTGGTGGAAGGCCTGCCACATGGAAGTCTGCACAGTAGATCCAAAACTGCACTCAGATAGAATTGGATTGATACTTTGACTCAGATCAGTTGTTTGTGGTTATGTTGGATATAATTAACAGGTTTAAAGTAAGCAAGCAGTGCAGTCTTCTGAAATGGTCTGGAAAAAATATGGCAGAAAGAGCAGTTAGTTAATTAGCTATGTCAACATATGCAGGGACTGTTCCTGAGGACGAAAGAGCAGGGAAGTCAAGCATGGGTGGCGAAAGTTGAGAGGAGCGATGATATAGCTTAATGAGGGTGTTCAGTACGCATAAAGGAACAATCATCATGTAACCTGGGCGCGAAAAATGTATCTTTATTTCCTCTTATTCTGCTGGAAAAGAAGGCAAAATGTCTGTAAACAGAAAGCTGTTAGAAACAGTTCATGTGAACTCGAGAAGTAAACCTCTTCTGAGCTGAAGAGGGGTTGAGGAGAAGAAAATGTTTTATGGGACTGATGTGTTCAAAGCAGAGCGAAAAGAAGTGGAAGAAGAAGATAAAGTCATAGTTCAGATGGGGGTTCTCATTTTGCACCCATTGCCTTCAGTCCACAACAGGAATAAAATATAAATCAGTAGTTGTGGGAGGAGGGACACACCTCCACCCCACATCTGCTTTGAAGGCATTAAAAATGCTGGTAAGAACTGGTAAAGGGTAAATCCAGAGGGAAGGTTCTGTTCATATTTGACACTGTATTAATGAACTATTGAATCTCCAATTAAAGATCTTGTTAAGATAACACTGAGGATTTCCTTAGTCCTAACCTGATATGATTTATTATGAAGTAGGAAGTCATGATAAAATCTGAGCTTTTGAGAAGCTGGTTTTCTAAACACAGAGAATCTCTGGACTGTTCTGCGATGGACTTGGCCAAAGCCTACACAGGAATATTGCTAAATGCAAAGGCACAGAAAGTATGGGCAAGATGGGCATGAATGTGGACCTAAAAATGGAGAGTTTGGGGGAAGAAAAAAATGCTTGGCGTTTGTATGGTAGGTAATTGTCAGCATTGCATCTTGTGTTGAAGAAAACGTGATGCTCTAGCCAAAAAGGCTAATGTGGTCATTGGGGGTTATTTTTGTCACTGGAGTCGTTCTTGTGCAATAGTTTGTCTAGTGCTGTTGTTACAGCTGCACGAAGTGTGGCACTGAAAAGAGCTCTAGCAAGTGTGAATGGGTTGCAAACTTCATTTCTAGCAAATGGTGTTGGACAAGCATTGTGGTCCTAGCTTAGGAGTGGTTGAGAAGTAGTCAGAGATGATCTGTATGTACTTAAAATGGTGGTAAGTTTCCTTCCTTGAGGAAGTCTTGCGTGCTAATGTGATTTATCAGGTTCAAGCTAGATAGCTTTGAACTATTGGCACACATACACCTTGACATTGCAGATGTGTATACTTAAACAATTTTAAAGGAAGCAAATGAAACATGGGATTACTTTCCCATGCTTATGGTTGACTTGTGATTGTTGAAAACACAGCAATTGAGATGGAAGACTTGAATATTTTAAGTGATTATTTTCAATTGTTACCGCTATTGTAATTCACGTAATGCAAAGGTTATAGGTAGCGATATCTTGTTAGGCCAACTAGTCTAGAAAAATATACACTTCTGTACAGAAATGCTTTTCTTCACTTCTGAAACTAAAATAGCAAGTTTCAGCCCTCACTACCCAACTTAGTTTGCATTTAGTTCTGAGTTTTTTTGCTTCAGTTTGAGCTAAAGAAAGACTTGTGTGCCTAAAAGCTTATTTGCTCTTTGAAATTATTTAGTTGGATAATATATAGCAAACTTAACCTCATCTGGACTTTGCTGAAACAAAAATATTTTAACAGAATGCCTATGGCCATTTGGCTGAGCAAGAGATTCAGGTAACTAATATTCCCTTCAGGGTTGTAGGCATGACATTCATCCTCAGGAAGTAAAGCGCCATCTGATGAGACTAGTCGATCTTCCTTAAGTGGGTAGAACAATTATGTCTTGTTTATGGAGTTACAGAGTTAAAAGTTGGTAGAATCATGTCATAGTAGCAGAAGCATTTCTTTCAGAGCAAGCGTTAGCTGTCTTCTTCTCTTTTTGATCCGTCTACTTCCCTGTGCTCACACTTCTTGGGATTTGCTGATGGTATAGGAGATGCTCTATGAGCTGGTTTGGTGCGAGGATTGGTGGGGTAACCTTGTCTGGCTGCCAGGTGCCTGCCAAGCCTTTCTTTCACTCCCTCTTCTCAACAGGATGGGGAGAAAATGAGATGAAAAAGCTCGTGGGTTGAGATACAGGGAGATTGCTTGCTAATTACTGTTATGACAAAAAAGACTTAACCTGAAGATTAATTAATTGCCAATTAAAAATAGAGCAGGATAGTAAGAAACAAAGACAAAACTGAAAATGAACAAACAAAAAACCTTTCCCTACCCCCTACTTCTTCCGAGGCTCAACTTTTACTCCTTAGTTTCCAATTTTTACCTTGTCCCTTGTGAGTGGCACAGCGTGGATGGGGAATGGTGGGTTGCAGTCAGTTTGTGGCGCTTCGTCTCTGCCGCTCCTTCCTCACGCTTGTCCTCTGCTCCAGCATGGGTCCCTTCCGTGGGGTACAGTCCTTGAGGAACGCTGCTCCAGCATGGGCTTCTCTCTATGGGCCACGCTTCCAGCCAGGACCCCACTCCAGTGCGGGCTGTCCACAGGCTGCAGCACGGATGTCTGCTCCGACGTGGTAGTCCACGGGGTCTTCTTCATGGCCTGCAGGGGAATCTCTGCTCCGGTGCCTGGGGTGTCTCCTGTCCATATTTCTTCACTGACCTTGGTGTCTGCAGGGTTGTTGTGCAGTGTTTTTTTCGTTCTTTCTTAAATGTTATCACAGAGGTGCCACCAGCGTTGCCAATGGGCTGAGCTTTGGCTGGCAGCGGATCTGTGTTGGAGCTAGTTCTGTCTGACATGGGAGCAGACCCTGGTTTCCTCTCACAGAGGCCACTCCTGCAGCCCCCCACTTGACCCACCAACACCTTGCCACATAAACCCAATGCATGGGCTTATCTGTCTTTTAAAACTACTGGTGGCTAGCTTGCCTTTTTTATTTTATTTTTTTTAACCTAGGTTAGTTAGCTGTTTTGCATCATGACTGCGCAGCATTGTTCTGGCAACAACAGAAAGATACAGTTAGTGGCTGAGGAACAGAAAGTGAGTAGCTTCTTACGAGAACTGTACTATCAAGAGCAAAGGTACTGTTAGCTCTTCCTGGTCAACTATAGATTCATTCTGAAATTAAAAATGTGTCTTTGGAGGGAACTATCAGTCACATAGTGGTTTTCAAAATAAATTTCTACACTGTAATACTTAAAGCAAACCTTGAATTTAAACTTTTATCAGTCAATATATGCACTTTGCCTGGGCCACTTAATGAATTCAGAGTTGTTAAATTTGCAGCTAGATTTCTGTGGTGCAGAATGGGTTGTCTTAGAAGATCGTTCAAGATTTCTTGGTGGGGAGAAGGGAGGCAAGCGCAGAATTCTGAACTCTAGCACAAGAATTGGACTGTATGAGGAAAATGGAAAAACAAGTAAGTCTTTTGTGTGACGCTTATCAGGAATTGCCAGGATAAATCCCAAAATGAGACATGCGCATAAGCGGTCAGCAAGGCAGTCTGGGTAAGAAGTGCAGGTGAGCATAAACTGAACAATGTCACTTTTTTTAATAGTGTTGTTCATCAAGGTGCAACGGACTGTTTGGCTCTAACCCGGGATTAGAATAGTAACTTTGAACCAATTTATGCTATTCCATATGTTACAGAGAACACAAACTTTCTCTAGAATTTTCAGGAAAAAGTCATCTCATTCCATATATCCTTGTATAATAGGAGTTAGGGAAAAGGGATACAAACAGGTTTCTCCAGCTGTACATGTTACATAACTGTGAATGGATGCACTTAAACTGCTTTTCATTTGCTTTTCAGCACAGCAAATGTGTTTCAAGGTGGAGTTTTTTTAAATGCCTTTATATTTAACGTAGGAATGTGAATATCCATGCAGAATTCATGTCATGGCATTAAGAAAAGATTAAAAGAGAATATTGCTATTAAGGATGTTTTTTTCAGTTTGGAAGACAACAGTATCCCTTGAAAGCTGAGTTATGCAGTTCTAGGGTTTTTTATCCCTAGTGAAGAAAAGGCCTCAAACTCTTGACTCTAACAGTAGGTGGATTTTTGTGATGAACACGTATCTGTTATGTACAGCTTGTCCTCTGACTGAAGTATTTTACTAAAATATACTTCCTTTTTAGGGTTAAATTGAGGTGCACATTTGAAATGAAAGTCTGTATTTGGAGGGTGGCTGCAGAGGTAGTAAATATGGATTTTAAACATGTTTGAGGCTCCTACTAACAGCAGTGGAGGTGTTTCTCTAATAGGTAGCAGAGTCATGGTTGTAAGTATATTAAAAACGTAGGAGAATTTTTCCAGGATGCTCAAGGTACTTAATGGTATTGTGTCCAACTTTGAACGTAGCTTGTAATAAGTACCATTTCCAACATCATTGTCAGTCTAGGTAGTCATTGCCTGAGGCATTTTAACTGCTTTGTGTTGTGTTGGCATCATGGTAAACCCAGTAGGGGAACTGATCTAGCTATTTTGTTTAGGTCCTTCAAAACTTAAAGCCATGTTCTCTTGGTTAGAAGCCTTCTTTTTAAACAATAGCAGGATGGTTCAGCTGGTGTGTTGTGGCTGTAGTTATTCTTTGCTTTAAAAAACAAAACACACACACACACACAAAAAAAAAAACCCTGAAGCTAGAGTGCTTGAAGATGTGGTAATGAAAAATGTTACTATTTGAAGGCTGTTAGAAAAGAATTTAAAAGAAAAAAAAGCCATGGCTGTTTTTTCAACAGGGATTATTTAAGGTGAAAGAGAGGGAGGGACAAGTAAAGAGAATCTACCACAGAAACAGATGCTTAGGCACAAGCTGTTGGTCCCTAATTACAGGTGCTAGGGAAGCACAGACTGAACTGCAGACTAAACACTAACCAGAATATGATTACTAAGAATTCACTTTCTCCTTCTTCCTGGAATGGGTGGTTCTTGTTGTAATTGTGTGATTACTCGGCTACTTGCAAGTTGCAGCACATGTGAAAATGGAGCGCAGCTGGTGGCAAGCTGGTTATGGACAAAAAATGGTTACTTATCAGAATTACAGGTGTGGACTTGCAAAGTGAATGCTGAAGCAAACAAGCACAGTTGACCTAGAGGAAATGCACAGCAAACTGTATTTGCTTTTTAGAGTTTTGGGACAATGCTTACAGGAAATAATATGCAGAATAGTTAAAATGGATAAATGCTTTATTTGATGTATTTGTGTGTAAAGATCAAGTTAGGAGGAAGGGGGGGAAAAAGATCCATGCTAAGGTTCCCAAAACATTTTTAATACAGCAGCGTTCATGTTGCTCATCTTCAGGCATATCTTTTTATTACAAATAGAGCTCTAATAACTGTAGCAGTCGTTTTGGTTTGGAAAATCATTACTGAAAGCAGCTGTAGATGGTGGATTGCTCAGTAGTGGCTCTTCAGATGGCTAGAAATCAACAAAGTTCTTAAACTGCTTTAGCAGAGATGTGATGATGAGTCAGCGTAAAATTTGTGTTGGTATGTAAAGCATGTTTACTTTGCAACTTCATTTTCCCTAATTTGTTTTGCTGTTGAAATAATCTTGTGTGGTAGTGAATTGTTTGTAGGAGATCTGGTTGAGTAAGTACCACTATCAATTAATTTTAATGACACTTGTATGCTTAGTAACGAATTCTAAATTAAAGCATCCAATTGTGCTGAGAGGTATAAATGTTCTAACTTAACACTTCAACAGCATTGTGGCCATTAACATTATATTCGTGTTTACTTTCATAACAGAATTAAAACATGTCACTGGACAAATGATGTAATTTTGAGCCTGAAGATGAAGTTCTTCCCACTTCTTGTTTTCAGATCTTCAGGAACTAAGATAAAGCAGTAGTAACACAAAACTTGGTTGGAAACTAGTATATTGCTTTTTGTAGTCTTTTTTTTGTATTGTTAATGCAAAAGCTCAACTTTGTCACACTTGTGTGATGTCGCTGGGACTTGTTTTCACTCAGAGCTTTGTTTTCATGTGACTTGATCTCCTTTGCATACATGGCACAATTAGTGTTTTTCCTTTTAAAGGCTGATCCCAACCAGTTAACACTTTCAGTAAACTTTTTTTTGCTAGACTCTGCAACAGATAAGAGGCAAAAAAAAAAAAGGCAGTACTTTGTGATGAAATGTGAGGAGGAATGATACAAAAATGCTTTTTTCACCCCTCATTTTATTCTTAAACACGCCTTGCTCTGTCTTTGCATATGGGTGTTCTTAATGCCAGTTGGCTTGCTCAGTTTTGCTTAAAGCTTTTATTTTAGTCCTGGTTTTTAAGAACTAAATATGTATTTAGAATGGTTGCTTTGCCTATAGGTTAACAGCTGAATCCAGATTTGAAACTACGGAAAATGAAGATAAGAAGGAAAATATAATCACGACTGAGAAGAAAACACAAAAGAAAAAATATACTACATTGTATGTGTCTTCTAAGTCAACTCCTGAAACGCAATGTGCTCAGCAGTAAAACTAATTTTCTGGAAGGAACCCGCATAATTTGGAGTCCTGCTTCAGCAGGAAATATTGAGTAAACTTATGTTGCACATAAATACACAGGTTCCTAACTTAGATATTGATCTGCCTTGTTTTATGAACAGTATGACTGCATTAATGAAAGCTACACTTTCGATGTCTAAACTTCCCAGAGGACACCTGTTAAGTACCCTGGCAACGTGGCCTGAGGTGTTGCCTTGTCTTGAATCTTAGCTAAGACTCTGAACAGTTGTTAGTCGTCGTTTGTTCAAAGCATAGTGCTGTTCTGAATAAGTACTTGCTATGAAAGTTTTATTATGCAATAAAATGGGTTAATCCTGAGCAAGACAGGCTAGACAATGCTGATGCAGAAGAGAACTAAGTCATGTGTAATTGCTCCTGAATTACTTCCAATTCCTGGATTCAGAATACTTAACATTTTTCCCCCCTAATATGTAATTGTTCAGCTTTCAGGCTGACCTGATTGTGAAGGTGTATGTGAAACTGTTATGCATTTTGTGGGATGATATTCTTCTGAAACTTTATGAATCTTGTATTTGTACTAATAACTAAAATAAACTTTGCTTTTTATTCCTTCCTAAAGTTAGTCTGTTGCATTTGAGACAGAACATTTTTCTAAAACTGCTATTTTTTGAATGAGAGGTATTTTGTAGGAAGTACTTTTTAAACAAAGTATGACTCAATAAAAGCTAAGAAATTGTAATGTATGTGCTGCGTTTTATTCTTAGGAGACAAATCTTAACTTTCGGTAACTTTCTGATATTTCCTGCAGAGCAATTCTGAGGAGAACATTTAAGCTGCTTCCAGTGTTTATATGGAAAATAAAAGATTAGCTCATTTGGCTCTTTATGCTGTAGTTTAAGCTCCCTCTAGTGAATGGTTTAGCCAATTTCCAAGTAAAAGATTAAGATAAAAACCCTTAAACTTTTTGCTCTTTTAAATCAGTTATGAAGATGATATGTTGGAAGAATCTTACAACTCAGTGGTTTTAGGTTTGACAGGTGCACTGTGTGTTAACTTCTGTCTGAGTCTTAAGACTCCTAATATGCTGCCTTTGCTTAGAGATGCTATTTCAAGTTCATGTCAGATGCTGCTGGTTGGCACTAGGACATGAAGAGGAACAGTAAAAGTGAACCTGCTATATAATGAAACGTTTATGTTCTGGTTTTGGCCAAATCACTGTTGCTTTTGGCAGCTTGCACTATAGCAGTGATGCTGACTGTAATTTCCCCACCACCCCCATTATCTCTAAATGATACTTGTAGAAAAAAAAACAAACTTTTTTTTTTGCTACAAGTTGAGGGATGTCAATCTCTTATATAGAAAGTGTATAACTATGGGAGAAATTGCTAAATATATGTGTCTTTATGGAATTTCTTGAATGTGCTCATCTAAACAACTGGATGTGCTCGTTTACGTTTGTGCCAGTTGAGAAGTGATGCCTGTTATTTTGCTAACTGTGACTATGCACATTAGTGGCTTTAGCTCAGATCAGTCACTGGCTCTGTTTTCTTGGACTTGAAAGTTATTCTCATCTCCTCCACAAATAACAAACTGTAACATTTTGAGAGACAACAGAAGTGACTAAAGACAAAGTAAACTTGAATAAGCCAGAGTGGGTTGTCATTTTCTGATATGCTATGAACTTATCAGTCCATTCTTAAGTAGTTAAATTTATGCACAGCCTTGAAGGCTGTTCAACAAAATTTTTGTTGTTCAACAAAACAATTGTAAATGAATGCATAATAGAATCTAATTGTATGTCGCTTCTTCAAACTGAGAAACTTACTATCTATCCATATCCTTGTCTTATTTATGAAGTCTACGTAAACTGAAAATCTTACTTCTTGTTAATGTTTATTATATTCCATGCTATTACAGTAATCCAGCAGATATGCATGAAATAGTTTTCTTCTTGACATCGACAGCGCATGTGAATACTATGTGGAAGAAATCGTGCTTTTCATGGTACAAAATGTTAGAAGAGAACCTTTTTTTCCACAAATGGTGAAACAATTTTGTTTACTGTTCCTGTACATGGAGATGCAACTAACATAAAATAACTACATAATAGTTTCAATTAGTGGAAAACCTTAAGTAATTTGATACTGCTGGATGCATGTGCCTTAAGTGGGAGTACTGAACCGTAGATTGTCTGGTAGGGCAGTTAATTTTATGTTGAGCTAGTTGGCATGAGAAATTTATAAGAGTTCATAAACTGAAATAACTTGTTAGTTAATGTTACAAGCAAAACAACAATGTCACTTCAACAAACGAATGAAACTGCTTAGGATTATCTAGTTACCACCTCAACAACACCACCCCCCCAAAAAAACCCAAACTGTTGCTTTACCTGCACTGCTGTAGTTTAAGTGTGTGGTCTTTATCTCATATAATAAATGCATGCTTACAGATCTCTTAAAGAATTAGAACTAGCAGGTGGGAGAACATGGCTGGACTTGATGCTTTTGTTGCCACAACATACTTGTGGTATTGCCTTTTAATTACATGAAAATACTTTGTGTGTTTTCTTTTTTTTTTCCTATTTTTTTTTTGCATCAATTCCTTTCGTGTAACTGT
The DNA here is from genome assembly GCA_013399475.1 of Chauna torquata. Classification (NCBI taxonomy): domain Eukaryota; kingdom Metazoa; phylum Chordata; class Aves; order Anseriformes; family Anhimidae; genus Chauna; species Chauna torquata. The sequence goes on from VXAL01018935.1 coordinate 141,843, forward strand.
GCTTGCAGATCTTGGAATGTAATAGAATTTAGAGTAAGTCAAATGCAGCTGTTCTGCTTATTCTGTATAATGGAAAATAGCATAGCTAAAAACTGGTAAATAGAATCAGTATTTTGTAAGATATTGTTTTCTAGAATTGATAGTAGCATTAAAGATTTCTTTTCTTTTTTTTTCTTCTTCCCCCTGCCCTCCCAACCCCCCAAACAGTTCTATCTGTGTATTCCCTAGGCAGAAGGACTTTTACTTTTGGTGAAGTACGGAATATTCTACTTGCCTGCGAAAGACCTTCCACCTGGAAAAGGAAGGCTTGATAGTAAGGCATGTGAGGGTGAAGAACAATTCTGTCCAATGTCTTTTGTGGAACAGTGATGTGGAATGGTAATTACACAAGAAAAACATTTGGAATAAAAAAACCTTCACTGGTAAAGGGCATATGTATTATTCACATGAAATCTCCAGACCCTTGTTGGGGTTTCCCTGCTGTACGAACATAGGATGTTAGGGCTACCATGCATGCTTTATTCTTTGGGTGTGTTTTCCTCCTCAAAGCACTGCTGATTTTTGACGTTTCTGGTGATCAATTCATTTGTTAGATATTGTAGCTAGAACTTCCTCAGAGAGACGAGGTGATTGTATTGGTGATCTTGAATTCCTAAAAGGAAAGTGGTAGTGGGTGCTAGTAGCTGATGAGTTGAAAAAGGGTCATCATGAAAGCATGAGGAGTGGAAGCAATAGCACACACGTGCAATGCTGAACATGGGGTGTGGTGGAAGGGATGGCAGGTGGGAAGAGCAAGGACTCGAGAAGCCTGGGTTAGAGGACTCAAGTCAGGACATTTGCAGTGAGTTGGGATGGTAAGAGGGTGGCAGGAGCTCTGAGGTGGGGACAGAGCTGTGCTCAAATGTACAGTGCTATTTAGATGCTCTGCAGTCTTTGCAGGATCAGATCTCTGAGAGATTCAGGGGATCAGAGAAGTATTTCTAATGGGACTGCAATTTGGAGGTGAAACTTCTGTATATCATTTCTTTTCAAACTATAGTAGTCTTGTATTAATTGTGCTAGCTGAAATGGTATTGGCGTGATGATGGAATGCTGCCTGGTCTGCAAATGATGAGTACTTGAAAATAAAAAATGAAGTCTTACTAGACTTAAATGATGAAGCATGTTTTTTAATGAGTACTAGAAAGCAACGATATTCCTCAGGACTTTTATATTAGACGGAGACCTAATGGGGAAGAGCAGTGTAGAATAAGACATAAAATTCAAGTCAAGACCTTTAGGCCAAATACTGTATGGGAAGGGGTGATTCCCTGCAGTAGGGATTCAGAGGAGTAAGAAAAATAGTCATTGCAGGTTAGGAAGTTATACCTCAAAAATACGTAGTAAAATGAAAGATGAAATGGTTAGGTCTCAAAATCCACTTCTAAGAGAGAAATAGTATAAAATAGATGGTCAGTGGAGAAGAATAATTTAGGACTACGTGGTTGAAATCTGTTGTCCTTAGATGGAGATCATCTGAGTTGCTCAGAATCTAGCTCATCTTAATATAACATGGAATTTCAGTGTTAACTTTTAAGCAAGTTGCTATTTTTCCCCTATAAAATAATTAGCTAAATTCTTCTACTAAGCATTGCTAAAGCTTTTTTTTTCTCCAGAATGGGTTTTGGAATACCTTGTGTAACAAGAGAAAGACTGGCAGTCTGGGCTTCTCATAACTGCTGGTTAAAATCAAGAACTGACATGTCACGTGTTATGAAAGAATATCCTGACGGATGTAGCACAGCACTGTTAAAACTGTTTTGATAAGCAATGGTTGCTAAGTTAGAAAGTAATATCTTGAGGAAAGGATTGTCATATGGATTTGTTGTGCCAAGCAGGAGATGCAGAATAAATTTCAAAATACTTTGTTTTTTAATGTTTTAAACTACAAATAAAGAACATGAATGAAGGTGACATACTTGTTTTCAATACTGTACGTTGTCCTTAATCCAAACTGTGAACAACTTCGCTTGATCTTTGCATGCTCAAAATGTCATCAGTTACACAGCAACCTGTGTGAGAGTAAAGGCTGTAAATATGCAGTAAACCAGTTCTTGAGGTTTTGTCTAGATAATGAGTCTTTAAGAAAGTGCTGCTTTGTTTAGAGCTTTGTTTAGAAAATAAAGACAAACTCCTCTTTTCTCTCCAAATGTAAAATGAGAGAAATAGAGAGGAATGGGTGGAGTTTGAAATATTGTGGCTTTGTCTTCAGCTCATTTCTCTCATGAGAGAATGTCTACTAGGAAAAGCAAATCCCCTTTCCAGGGTTAAAAGAAAGTTTTAAGATGTGTCTTTTTAAGTCAGATCACTTTAAATGTTTCTGTTGTAGTTTAAGAGATGAGGGCCCCTTGACACTTCAAAACTGAACTGTTTGGTGTGTAGAGATAGTTATGGTGGCTGGGCTTCGTGCACGGTAACCTTCCACTTAGATGCCAGTTCAGGGGTGGTGCAGGAGAGCAGCGTGGTGCTTTTGCTCCTTTTTGCCTGTGTATATGTTACAGCCAGTATCATGCAACAGAAACACCCAGTTTGGGTTTCCCCTCCCCCATGACACTTGGGTACAATATCTCGAGTTGAGAAAAGAGGAAGGAAGCTCAGAAGAGCAGCAAATCTCGCAGAAGCCTCGCAGCTGCCTCAGCCAGCTTCGATCTTCTCCTAGGCATCAGTAACAATAGCTGGGAAACGGATTTTGCTTCCAGCTCCTTTTGTTGGTTACCCATCTTGAAGTTTGCATCCTAGAAATCTTGTTTTCCTCGGTGGTGGGCATCCTTTGGAGCCTCGCAGACTCATGTATGATGGCGACGTGGCACAAGACAGACAAGAGGAGTGGTGTGGGTATGTATCTTAGCAAACTGCTGTTTGAATTTTGTCTTCATAACTTCTGAACAGGATGTGGGCAGGTGTTTTCTCTAGTGTGATAACACCCTCGGCTTTACCACAGTGGCTTAATTGAAATGATCAATTTCATACAAAGTTTTAATTTTTCAAAGAGTGACTAGCATGTGAATGCCAGCTTGGGAGATGTAACCCTTCCACTGCACACCCACCCCTCTCAAATCTTGAACTCTCATAGTGACATAGCCTTTCCCACCTCTATAGTTTAGAAACACATTGAATAAGTAGCATGTTGTTTAATAAGTAGCTAGAAGTTAAGGTGAACAAATGGAGAAGGGGAATCCTACAGTTGCTTCTGAGAGATTGTGAAGACTGTCGCTTAAGGTTAGCATTACTGAAAAAGTTGCATATGAGTTATAGAAGATAATACTTTTTGGAAGGAATGTCACCTTCCAACATCAATTTTCCTTAAAATGAATAATATTAATTTCCATACAGGTCTGTATTGCAGTAAAAAAAAAAAAAAAAAAAAGCCTTAAAATTAGGAATTAGCTCTGAAGCACTTGAAAGAAATGCCCTGCTGAAGTTAACTGTGGGTTCCCAGTACAGAACATAGTTAATTTTATACTTCTTATAGTTTAAATACTAGTGCATACTTACTAACCTGGAATCCCCAAATTGTTTTAAATTACTATTATTTTAAGGAGGCAGTAATACTTTTCAATATGCATTAAAAGCATGAAAAAAAACCACCCAACTGGCTTCAAGAAATAAAATGAATCAGGGAATTAATAAGAGGAAAAGAACGTCTTCCTGTTCAACTTCTATGTGCAACAGTGGCAGAATTGTGAAATGGAAGTGGCTTGTCCTGGTGGCAGTTTACATTACAAAATGAAGGGTGTAAAGATTTTCTGTTTCAGTTTTATAAGTAGTAGAAAGTACTTCATTTAGCTTTAACGCTTTTTTCCTGAAAGCTACTGACTTGGGGGACGATTAATTTGTTGGATGTGGTGCCTGTATTGGTATACTAGTGATGGATCATATCTTGCATGTGGATAGAAGTACTAGATACTAACTAGTTATTCACAGGAATAATATAAAACAAGCTTCAATTCTAGAGGCTTTTTACAGGGAGCATTTTGGGTTGGGGCATGTTTTACATAATTCCAAAAAAAAAAAAATAGTCTTGTTGCTTTTGCATTGGTTTTTAACACTCTGGGAGACCATTATGCAATCTGACCTGACGTTCGGTGTGATTCAGGTTAGTGAATTTTTGTGCATATCTCTCCAGTGGACCAGCCTAGTGGGTTTGACCAATGCATGTCCCCTGGAAAGGCCTGCAGTTGTGATGTCTTGTCACTTGCTCAACGGTCAGCCTGCTGTGCTTTGTTGACAGTGAAATTTTGACATTCTTTAACTTCACAGCCAGTACGATCACTGACCATCTAAAAGGCTGGTATGATCTTGTAGTCTTTATGGTATCTGAAAGCTGCAGCAAACCACACGTACTAAAAACAATTTTGTGAAATACACTACTTCATAAACTAATGATAATTCCATTCAGCAATGTTTGTTTTATGAAGGCTAACAATGCATCGTGATTAAACAATTCACTGTTCTGCCTAAAATACACTATTCAGAATATGGAATTTTGCGTAGCAGTATTGTCTACTTCTGATCTAAGAATATTTATTTCAAAATACTAAGACTTAACTAGAATTACTTACCACAAACATTTTAATTTTAGTGCATAAGAAGCAATCAAATAATAGAAAATATCTAATGGCAGTATTTTAACGTTGTTTAAACTGCAATACAGGTAACACACTGAGGAACTCTTAGAAACTCAGAAGGACTAGTTTTTACTTGACCTGGCACTGGTCAGTGTTCTTGCTGCTTTCTCAAATGCTGTCAGCTCTAACCATGGCACTCATTTTACGGTATGCACCGTGTAGCTCATAGGATGTTATCAGTGCAATTACAATTACATGCAGACACCATTTTCTGAAATGTGGCCTACTAGAAATATTACTGCTCCTCCTCCCACCTGCCTTCCTGATAAAACCGTTGTCTCCTCGAAATCTGGTTATTTAGGCTTACGACAGAGGCTGGAAATCATGAAAATGGTCTATTAGCAGAAGAATTCTCTTCGAACTGCTCATGTGCTAAGGACACATTTGTATTACTCAAGTTAGTCGCTTCACTGAATATTGTCATCTGTTGTACCAAGTGGATGAAGGGTCTCAGGTCTTGCAAAATTTTCAGGTGCCAACACAATGAAGCATAACTTGTGGACTAGGGGGTCAGAACTATGGAAAGACTAACGCTCTCATACAAGTGTTCAGGACATCAGTGGTAGTTTAGTGTCAAAAAGAGAGAAGATAAGGGCAAAGTAAAGCTTTCTTTTTTTATTTGCAAATTATTTCAAATTCATTTCCTGCTGTAAATTAAGAAGTCAGCACTTGAGCTACTGGTGAGTTTAGTTCAAAGAAGCCAACAGCCACCATTTGACTAAGAGAAGTCAGAATAGTGCATGAATAAGGAAAAGGGATTTTGAAGTGCACAAAATGGGAAATCGTGCAATGGATTATCTGTATTTTTAAGGAACTTCACTTGGGTTCAAAACCAGACAATGGATTTGTAGCTTTGATAAGTTTCCTTTAAATAAGTAAAGGAAGTGATGTATACAGTTTGTGAAGGAACAGATGGACTTATGCACTATGATAATTCTCAAAGGTGGTACCTTTTCCTCTGCATACATTAAAAACAAGAAGAAAAAAGTAAACCTAGTTAGCCACAGAGTAACTTGCTCAAGAACAAAGACTACAACTTTGGCTGAGCCAGAGTAATAATGGGCCAGATGAGAAATAAACCTACTGGATAAAAAAAAAAGTCATCAAGTTTTATGTCTGTGGGGGCCTAGCACAAACTTCAGTCTGTAACACTTGTAGCTGGCAGATATCAGATCTTAAGGAATCTGTGACTTGAAGCATTTCAAAGCTGGAAAATAAGAACTGTTGTTTAAGACTGTCATGTGCACTTAGAATGTATATTTCCTCTGCTGTAGTTACCACAGCCATGACTGATAATTGCAGTGCTTTACTAAGTTTTTTAGATGTCTCCTCCATGCATACTGAACTGCTTCTTGAAGAATGGCAGGCATGATTGTGCTTTCCAATAGGAAGTCCAAAACAGAATCTTATAATTTCAGTTCCAGAGTAGATTGCTGGGGAGAACTGACACTGCAGACCTGGTGGTATTTCCTTTGTGGTTGCTCCCCTGCTCTTCTAGGGTATGAGCACATCCCTGATTTTGATGTAAAAGAGAATCTGTGGAAGTTGTCGTCATGTATGGTAATAATACTATCACTTTACTGACAGATCCTGCGCTGACTCCAAGTAAGTATGTTTCCTGGGTTATAGAAGGTTTTTCTGTTGAACGCTCTTAAAAGACTTTTCATACTTTTATGTCAAAAATAATGATATCAATGCCTGAAGCTTACTCTGTTACAAAGCAGAACAGGGTAAATGAGAACAGTCAAATGGACTTTCCAACAATAATAAAATACCACTTAAATGAGCACTCATGCATGTAATTTTTCCTTGTAGGCCTTCTTCACCAGGAAGCATTCAATTTCTGTTATTGCACAATCACTTCAAATTAATAGATAACTACAAATTCAAGGAAGGTCAGTGAGGCTGAAAGAAAAACTGCAGCTTATATACAGAGTTCCTTTTCTCAGCCATGCCAGCTGTTGGCTCACAGCCTGTTTTGTTTTCCTTAATTTACATTGAAACTAAATGTACTTATTCTTTTGTTACATAACTAGGTGAGAATAGCAGGAGAATCTTTGACCTGGAACACATCTAAAAATCAAACCAAAAAAAAAAAAAAGGAATCAGGGAAATAGTGAAACAGTCACACTAAACATTTAGTTACAGGCTTTTCTGGAAGGGTGTTCAAAGAGGTTTTTGGAAATTGAATAACTTTTATGCTCTTAGAAATTGGATGGAAAATAGTCTAACTACTTAATTTTACCTGTAGGAAACTCAAGGAGCGATGAAGCTCGGAATATGGGATTTGGATAAGTATAGCCACAAATAAAGTGCTTTTTGAATTTAACGTCTGTGTTGAAAGCATACTTTTTTTTTGTCTCAGTAAAATCCAGAAATATGGGCAAACTGAGGCCACTGAGAGAGTGCATTAAAGTTGACAAACTTCACAAGTTATAAAGACTGGAAGCTTTTTGACCACTTTGGGCTATTTTGTTTTCTGTTTTCAGAAATCTTTGTTTTCAAGTCTCTGATGAATGGTTCTCATGTTGAATTTGAGCCTTTTATTAACGATGTGCCTGACGCCTTCCAGTTCACTGTCCACTGATGTCCACAAATTTTATAGGTTTCTTTCCAGAAGTCTAGAAATCCTGTTAGGACTGCATAATATGTTTGTACGAGGCTTGTCAATGTCCTTGCTGAGTAATTTCATACTCATTTTTATGAGAAGAAAATGGTAGCTGAACACAAGGAACTGATCTGTCAGGAGAGAAGGTGATATATCTACACTACTACTGATAGAAGTAGTGTTGTAATAAAAAATAAAATGGAGCAGAATTCTTGCTGAGGCTATTCATTAGGACTCTGAATATGCAGTAATGCTCCATGAGTTATTACACAGATATCATTCCAAATAATTCTACTACGGTAAATGGAATTAAGAGCTGATTTAGCAAAGCTATACCTCAGAAAAAACTTTTTCAAATTCTGTTTAAGTGGAGGGGTAGAAAGCAGCCAAGGAAACCAACGGGCAAGAAGGTCGTTAGTACAAAGTTGGTCTCAAAAATGAAACAATTTAATGGTCACAGTTCTTTTAAAGAGCAGGGCAAGAACTTCACGTAAATGAAAATAAGCAGGAAAGACAGGTAGGAAGATGAGGTTAATAAATGGCTTCAGCGTTGCAGGATTGTGAGATTTTCCTTGCTCTCCATTCCTGTCTTGCATTAGCTTATAGTAAAATTATGTGAATACCAAGAACCTGGGCTTTTTAAGTACTTGAATACTGAAGAAATTTAGATTCTTTTTGGGAAGAAATTCTTTTGGCTGGATTACTGAAGGGATCCTAGAGTGCTTTGTGTTTTTGAGTGTTCTCAAACAAGGTACAAAGTATGATTTTTGTTATGGCTTGGCATCTTCTAAATTGGGGATGAGAGCTAATTCAAATAATGTTAATTGTGTCCCTGCCTCAATCAGCAGTTGATGGAATTTATATTTTAGCAGGAATCTTACTCTGAACAAAAAGCAATTACTTCCTTTACCTTGTGTCTTAGAAAGTCTATAAATGTCTTGTAGAGATTATCATGATTATTTTACTTTGGCAAACATGTACATATCTGTCTTGTAATGAAAGAGGCTTCATAGCCATATATATAACACACTCAATAGCATATACATGGGTTGCATATATCTAGTTGGAGGAATGATCATATGTTGCACACTGCCATTTATGTGGAGTAACATACTCAATAGCTCTGGCTGTAATAGACACATGGGAATGAAACGGAAGCATAGGATTTTCTTCATACTCGTACTTTTTTTTGTTTTTTTGCTACTGGGATGGACACTGTTAGGTGTTTTTTATGCTATGGGTGCATGAATGTGGGTGAATGATGGCAGAATTAGACACTGAAGCTTCTTAGACTGTCTTTATAGTGTGTGTTGATTTCAGCTGAAGAAGAAAGAATATCCTGGGCATTCTGCATGGGAACGATGGGAATCACTTCCATCTTCCAGAGATACTATTCAAAGCCCATTTGTGCCTGAGCGTAGTTCAGCTTGGAAAATCTTTCATGTCAGCAGTTTGACCTGATATTTTCTAGATCTGTTATTGCGTTTTAGAATGAATGTTGCGGTCTTCAAGCAGTCTGCCTTCTGTACCTAGAGAGTTGTCTCCTTTTGCCTTTATGGCAGGGATAGAGGATGCCAGTGAGTGGAGTGGCACAGCATTCTTCAGAGTAATTTGAAGGAGCCTTTATTTCAATTGGCTGGAGAGTTTTTATTTTTAAAAATCCTGTTGTGATTATCCTATCAAATAATGCTTGAGTCCATACGTTTTTTTTTTAATATACACTATTTATGAAAAGTAAAATAAAACATGAAGTATTTATTTGTGCACATATATGCCATAAAGATCTTTAACAAGAGCACAATGGAGGGAACCTCCATCTTGGCTGGTGAACTCCGAGGTGATGCAATATAACAGGGTCACAGTTTGATGGGAATGATATCAGTTGCAGTTAACAGAAGATACAGTTGGATTTCATAGTCAAATTTTCACTGACAGCTTATAATTCAAAAATTAGCAGATGTGATCA
>VXAL01018935.1:151189-164336 GCA_013399475.1 Chauna torquata
CAAAAAATCCAAATGCTACAGTAATACCTCTCTCGTTAAGTTTCCACTTAGTCATTTAGAAAAGTCTTAGTTGGTAAAGCCACTTCCTTTGTCAGTTAGTTACTGCACGTTTCAATATATTGATTGCTATTAAATGAAGTTATTAAAAGAGGGCAAAGCTAATATGCAATGTAAATATATGACAGTAATTTACATCTATATTTTGAGACAAATGCAACTGGAAGTAGAGCAGTGCATATTTTGAAGTATAAAGTATATGTTAGTCAACAGTAGTCTTCATCTACACGGACCTTTCAGGAAAACAGTAACAGTCTCAGCTCCACAGCCCATACACATACTCTGATGGAAAGGAGGGAAATATCTGTAAATGTAATGATACTTTGCTTATAAGGGTTGTTTGCCATCTTCACTTACTGAAATCTGTTTCAAGACTAACAAAAGAAAGCCAGTCTGAACGTACTTACATATCTACTACTTAAATTTAATTTTGTGTTGAGCTAAGTCAGTTCTCTGAGGATTACCCAGGAAGTATCTTCAAGATTCTCTTGAATGAATGGCTTAATCTGTAAAGCAGAGCCTCTCCAAGCTGGTTGGTTGGTTGGTTGGTTTGTTTGTTTGTTTTCTCTCTTTATGTCTAATGATTCAATCCCCGCTCTACCTGACCAGGAGAAAGAAGAACTAGTGGGAAGGTCTCTTCCACCATTCAATAATAATAAGTTATTTTTGATCAAATAAGGTTCTTAATTAAATCTGAAATTCCTTCTAACTTGTTCCAGAAACTTAATGAAATCATTGCAAAAGAAAAAAAAATTTATGGAACATTTAAAAAGTGAAGAGGGATGAGCTGATTTAGGTCTACGCTTCTACCTTGGGCATTTACTTGAAATCCAATTTCATTTGAGATTTTAAAACATAATTTCAAGTAAAATATTTAAATAAAATGTCATTAACATACGCTTTGGCCTACTAGAAACCAACATGGTGCTTTAGAAGCCTTGGGGAGGGAGAGAGAGGAGGAAAAAAAGATGTTGGAATATGCTGAATGGAGGCTGATCTTTGTAGATGTATTTTGAACTAGGGGAAAACTCTGCATGTTTAGATGCTGAGTATGGATGGATGGATTGGGAGACTGTCATGAGAAAGGGAAGAAAACCTTGACAACAGAGGTCACGGTTAGTAGTTAGTGTGCTGTTCCTCCTTGTACAGTTTAATTGTGGTTTTAGGCTTACATATTTTAAATAGTTTCCCCGGGTGATACTAGAGTCAATAACCACTTCTAATTTGTAATGCTATTGTAAAAGTCTATAAACAAGCCCCTGAAGAAAAAATACACAGAAACAAAGGCTTACTGTAGCAGCCCACATCCTGCAGCCTTAGAACGTAAGAACTGGTAAGGAAGCTTATTTTTCTCAAATTCTCTCTGAAACTTACCTGTTTTTTAACCCCATACAGATAAGCTTCTGATTAGAAGACTTGTAAAATCTGCTGCTCCTATGTTCTTTTCAGAGTGATTATATACAGAAAATTAAGAAACTTTCTACTCCTTCCAAATGAAATAGTTTCATGTTAAGATGAAGCACCTTAACCCAGGAAAAAAAAAATAGTAAATTCAGTTTGCATGTGCCTATTCTCCCTAGCATCACAATAAATTTCTATAAACTGCACTTAAATTCTTAGTCAGACAAGTAGAGTAACAAATCTGCACCACAATGAACATGTATATATTGAAGATCGGTATCTAAACACATGCTCTAAAACCTATACAAAGGAGTTGCTATAAATGGCTTAGTTTGCTTCCAACATGACCTTTTCCATCACATTTACATTTTCAGAAGAAGAGAGATAAAGTAATGATAGCAGATGAAGCTTGTTGATAGAATTAGTTCTATTTATTTATTCTATTTATCCTAGTAGAAGAATCTTAATAAGTATGTGTGTTTTTCAGTTTACCTGTAGTTTATGTCTGTATTGAAAAAGAGTATTTTTGCCCTCTAATTTTTCAGCTATATACAATTTCAAAGGCACAGGAATACAACAGCTACCTCTCCAAATTGGTGATGTGGTCCATATCTTGGAGTCCTGTGAAGGTAAGCCAATGGCCTTCAGGATATAGTTTTCCTTGTTTAAATAGTCTAATCCTTTACTTCACACCAATTGCCTGTGTTATGTAAGTAGTTGCCTAATTGTGTTTTTGGTACATATTTGTATTATTGGTGACGGTGTTCTATTTTGGGGAAGAACTTACTCATTTTTGGAGAGCCAAAATCAGAAATGTTATAGTACATGTGATTTTCTTGGGAAGCCTTTACCAGATCAGGAAGTCATCAAGGTAAATGTAGCTTGTGAAGTTCTTGGCAGATTGTACTGTACCTCATGGAAGGTGCATTAGATTTGATGCAAGCCTTAATGGAGTACATTTTTGCCTCTAAGCTAAATATTTGTTGCTAGATATTTGTTATTGTTGCTAAATATTTGTTGCTATTCAGCACCATAGTATTTGTATAGTACAAGAAGGAAATGGAGTGTATTTGAAGTATTATGTAGATCGGCATGGTAAGAACACTACTGACAACCATCTGACTTACTGAATGTACTAAACAGCAGAAGTCCATGTCAAGTCACACATGATGCTCAATGTGATGACTCAAGCTTGGGTATGTGGAGTTGGTATGTGGAGATACCTGACCAACTGGCATAAATTTAAAATACATACAAGTTGCAGAAAAATAAGAGAACAAAAAACTTTGTAGATTTGTGAAGCTAAATTCGTTGTTGATACTGTAGCAATAGTGTATTCCTCCTTATCAATCTATACTTTCATATTTTTCTGAATTATTTCCCAAGTCCACCAAAGCTACTTAAGTTTTTATTAGTATAAACCAATGGCGTTGCAATTATTATCACCAACTCAACAGTGGGGTGTCTCTGCAAAAGTCATTGTAATAGTAACTTTTTTGTTTACAATCGGCAGTGATATAGTTGACCAGGTTAAAGTTTAAGGTTTTTTTTTTTAATTATGATCTGCTTCAAACTTTGCAAAGCTAATTATAAAGTTATCTTCATCCTACTTCCTCTGTCTGATGTATCTTACTAAATGCAGGTATGTTAGAGAGAGGGCAACTGCTGCATTGTGCAGTTAGAGGGACAGTTCAGCACTGCAAGTGAGGGAGTCAGTGCTGCAGGACACTTCGGTCTTGAGACTGTAAAGAATCTGAGGCTGGCTGAGCCCAGCCTGCATAGATCTCTAAGCTGTTCGGAAACGACAAGGCTTTTAAGAAAAGAGCATCTGAGAAATCGCATCTCCAATGTTTTGGAGCACAAAAGCATTTTTTTTGTATTTGTAAGAGAAATGCGCTATCTATAAGCACCACTGAAAAAAATCGGTGCCAGTCATTAGACTACTAGTCAACAGAAGCATCTCAAAGCCATGAGTAGCAATTGATGTCTTTTCCTTAAAAAACAAAAAACAACAACAACAACAACAACAACAAAACAAAAAAAAATCTCCATAATTCTTTAGGCCTCCGCTTTAAATGTTTTCACTAAGGGGAAAAAATACACTGGCAAATCAGAAACCTCCTCATCCTTGCATTTACTTTTCTGACCCGAAATGTGCTAAGTTCATAGTCAAGTTGTCAGCGCAGCCTGGTGAGTGAAGTGGTGATCTTATGGGGTTCTTTTTTCACCTAAAAGTTCGTTCTGAATTCTCTGCCCTTAAGCTGTCACAGCTTGTTTTATGAAATATGTTTGTCAATGAAGAAGTGACATCTTTCACGTTGTGCATGTGAGGAAGTAGATCTTCTATCAGATACCTTAAAAAGGTGCTGCCAGCTGCAGCTGAAGAGTAACGAAGAGTAACAGTTTCTTTTCTGTGCACACTTTGTGCTATTTCTGTTTGTTTTGCATGTGCAAAATATGCATGCAGAACTTGTGTGTTTAGTCACAGCAAATAGGATGGAATAGATTTTATGCATTTTGTTTTAAATTGGAGATTATATGAAAATCATTCAGCTTTAGAAGTGATTTGGAACTTTTCTTGTTGAGAAGATACTGGGGGGAAAAAAAATCCTTGTGCTAAGAAACCAGAAAAAAAAAAATTGGAGTCTTTCTTTGAGGTTAATAAGTCTTTTAATTTTGTCTTTCTCACAGTTTTGTTTGTTGACATTTGATTTTTATTTTTTTATTTTTTATTTATTTAGTTATTTATTTAATGCTTTAGTTGCATGGCTGAAATACCTGTGCTGTGTTAGAAATGGTGAGAGAGAAAAGGTGGTAGGGAAGAGGTCATGTTTCTTCATGAAATTAGTCAGAGAAAGTAAGCTTGTAGTCATAAAATGCTTTCTTTGGGATCAAAGAGAAGCCAATACAGAGCTCAGTAACGCTGCTGTGCACGTAATGTTTCATGATGATGGAATGTGTGTACAGTGGACACAGCTCCTGTTTTAATTTACTGAGGTTGAACTCTTGATTTCATGTTCTTTGGAGAATTTTATTGTGATATAACAGGGGCACAAATGGAACAAAGCCTGAAGTAGTGTCCTAATTACCACTGCTGCAATACTGAAATTTTTTTCTGTCAGAAGGGATTTCTAGTTGATGAATAGAGCGGGAGCCCCACAATAGCCCTTCATTTATTTTTTGAGGTTCTACCTTGAACTTCACAGTAGGAAGCTGTTTATTTAAGTCCAAAAGCTATAGCTGCTCACGGCAGAGAGATGTCTTTCTGTTCTTACATTGGGAAATTGGATGTGTAAAAGCTATGTATTGTATTGGTTTAATACTACACTTAGAACACAATCAGAAGAGCTTCACAGGCTTTCCAGTATCATGAGTGGTCTTAGTTGATGTGTATATATAAGGTAATTAAACAGCTTATCCCATCTTTTTCGTGCAAGTGTGGGAGAGTTATACTCTGTGTAAGATCATCTTTACTCACTGTGCAAGACTTGAAAGCAGATCATATGATCATACTTGTCAATGTATGTCTTGCTGTTTCCTGCCACTTGTTTGTTTTTAATCTATGTATTTTTTGAAATAACTTTTTTTTAAAAAAAAATAATCCTGTTTCAGATAGTTCTCCTATGAAGGGGAGAAAAATAAACTAACTGGTATGTTTCTTAAAGTCTGTGTTCTGTCATACTGAGTGACTGCTTTCTTCCTTACTTTTAGATTGGTACAAGGGATATCTAGTAAGACATAAAGGATTAGAGGTAAGATCACACTATACACTCCTTTACGACTCTATTTCTAAGGAATCGACTGATGAAGTGAGACTTTTTAGAATGTCTTATCAGATTCTGGTCTGATCGCTGAAGCCAGCCATCTCCATCCTCTTCTCAAGATGAATAGAACAGTGTTTGTTTTAGATAATGTTAGTGAATATTAGAAGCAAGCACTGGGAGAATCAAAGGGATGAAAAAATAATTACTGTGCTTTCCAGTTAACAGGCTGATCAAGATATCAGTTGAAATAACTCTTTGGAGTTAATTTACTGCAAAATGTTTGTGTTTCCCCCTCCCCCCAAGTGTTTTTAAGGCAACATTCAATCCCAGGCTTTGTAAAGTACCATGCATGGATGTCAGTTATTGTATAGAGAGAAATCTAACAAAGTCCTAGCTAAATTACCAAGATGAGATTTGCCAATTAACATGAGCATTGTCATGTATGGACTGATGATCAAATATTCCTTTAGGATGAATTAAAATGTTTCAGCTGTCATAGAGCTGGGACATATCAGATCATTTTGTCTTGTCACCATTTTTCTATACAGGTCAATTACAAATCAATTTTGAGAGTACTTTTTTGCTACATGCTGCTGCTCATCTAGCTGCATGGCCCCGGGTATTACAAAATGATCCCATGATCTCAATTGCAGTGGTGCCATGCATGTCTAGGAGGGCTGAGAGTTTATGGCTTCATTAAGTATCTGCCTTTCTGCATTGCGAATGAAGACTTATTTTTTCTTGAAGTAGTGTTAATGTTATGCAGAATGATCTTGACTGTTATGCGTCAAAGTAAACTTTGAGTCTGAGTTTACTAACCTTCCTGTCAGTGGGTGTTTTGCTATTTGTCCTGAGTGATTTCTGCAATCTATTGATATTTCTTTCACTGCATGTGCTGATCCTGTATCAGCATCTCTCCGTTGGTTTGATAATCAAGCTGATCTTTAAATTAGAATGCATTTTTTCCCTAGAATGAAAAACTTATGGGTTGATGCAGAGACAAAAAGTTTCTTTACTGTATTTACAGTTTATGTACTGTTTTCTAGGGGAGAAGATGGAGAAGAGAGTAGAACACTGTGTCAGGAGATGGGGAAGGGGCTGGTGGAAGATGGTGTCCCTACTGAGAAAACGTAGTCCTATGCATTCTATGTTTGCAGAAAAGGATATGAAAAAACTGCTAATATTTGTCTGTCAAACAGAAATGCATCTACATGTGCATAAAACTAAGTAGACAACAGTTAATTTGAAGACTACAGGTTATATTCATGATCATGGTTTTGTGAAGAAAAGCTGGTAGAAGTGGGTTTTGGAAAGCTCTCATTTGTTGCTTAAGTCTTCTTGGAGAATGATAGAGTGGATTCTAATTTTTTTTTCTTTCAACAGGGAATATTTCCTAAATCTTTCATCTGCATCAAGGAAGTTACAGTTGAAAAGAAAAGGTATTGAATTTAACTATTGTTTTACATTAAGCATCTTGTCTGCTAAGTAGTGAGTTTTAATACGTTTTATATGCCTTAAACACAGTAACTATAATATCAACTCATGCAACTGAGATCTTTTTTTCATTGTGTTAAATTTTCTTCCCTTTCCTAGATGTACAGAAAATGCAATACCTGCTGAAATTCCTTTAGTTCAAGAAGTGACAACTACACTCTGGGAATGGGGAAGCATCTGGAAACAGCTCTATGTGGTATGACATTTCTGCATGTTGTGTGCAGCCTGTTAATTAGTCCTGTTTATGTATATTGAGGCCCTCTTCAAAGTAGTGTCTTTTTTTAGACACAGGACAGCATCTGGGAGGATTATAAAATGACTTCATCACCACATAGATCATTACCATTTTCTTCAGTAGCTTTATTTCAAAAGGCTTTCACCTAGTGCTGAGGAGTGGTATAACTTCATGCCTTTAGTTTCAAGCTTTAGTATCATGGACCTGATGAACTTCTCATAGTTCTCTGTAGAGTTGACAAGTTTCAGGACAGAAGTGTTAAACATAACTAAGATGCATTTGAAAAAGCTTCAACATGTTGTTGGGATGCTAGAACTCTACTGGCAGTGTGTAGCTGTTAATAACTGGTGACTTCCAGAAGTCAGTTTCTTTTTCACTTTCAATATCTTAATTTTACATTTTTCCATCTTGGAAAAAGACAGTTTTTTGTTTTGTTTTGTTTTTTTAACCTGTGAGCACTTACACCAATGCCTAAGAAGTGCAATGATTTCAGAAGAATAGGTCAGAATAGCCACTGTATCAGCATATGTCTTCATTGCAAAGAAGCTACTTGTAGTGATAGTGCTCTTGCATGTGATTGTAATGCCCATGTTGTAGTGCTCTGTTACCAAAAAAAAAAAAAAAAAAAAGCATTGTATTGTTTAGGAGGGGAAAAAAACAATAATAGAACTGTAGAAGTGATTCAAGAATTTTTTATTTTTATTTAGACCTGAAATATTTTGGCAGGCATCAACTATCCTTTATAGAGAGACCAAGTGTTTCTTTTAATACTCTACCTGTGCTGCTAACTGGTGGGATCTGAGTTCTGTGGAGCGGAATACATGTGGACCCGGAGAGCCAGCAGAACCTGGAACGCTGTCAGCAAGCTGGGGAGGTGGAGGGGAGGGGAGGGCAGGACTAGAAGGCTTAGTGATAAAATTTAAATTTTAAAGATAGAATGCTAATCTGTACATTTGGTTAATCATAGGCATTTTGCGTGTTGTAACCCAACATTCATCCCTACTAATTCTAGCGACATTTTTAACCTGACTGCCAAGAATTCATAAAGTATTGAGAAGAAAAACATGAAAAGATGGTGAATTCTCCAGTACCTGAGTAGTCTTTTCTAGTGGATAACCTGTTTCAACAAGTTGCAATGACTGACTTGCTTCAGGTTCCCAGCCACTGGATTTTACTTTTTCTTTGTTGGAGCAAAGAAACCTTAATTACTGCATGGTTTTTTCCTCATTAATATATTCATTTTCTGAAACCAGTAACTTCTCAGTCTTGCTCTCCTTAAAGTCAGTAAATAAAACACTTCTTGTATCAGTGGATGCCTTTGGAACTGGTCTAGTGACTTCTATGTGTTTTCTCACTTCTGTCTTAAATGTATTAATATCACAGTCAAATGTTGTTCCCAGTATGCTCTTATCAGTTCTTATATAAACTGATTCTCTAATGGTTTCTCTTGATGACACAGTTAATGAATTTCAGTCCACAAAACAGTGTAATTAAATAAAACCAAAATAATATGTCTATCCTCATAAAACATGCTTAAATTTAATGTCACTTTCTTATGGTCATTTTGGAGATTTTGTCCTTAAAAATTTGTGGAATGATAAGAGGACAGAAATCAGGCTCAGTGATTTTAGATTTTCTGGGAGGAATTGTGGAGGGATGAACAGAAACAAAGATGCAAAACAGGACTTGGATTCATGGGGTACTTTGTTTAGTTGTTGCTCCTGCAATCATTTGTTATTAAGCATGGCACGTCCTTTAATTATCAAGACCAATGTTTTACTTCAGCTTTCTGCAAAACTTGAAAACTTATTTTCTTGTATACCTTAGACAAATAAGAAAGAGCGGTTCCAGCAGGTACAGTCTATGATGTATGACTTAATGGAGTGGAGATCACAGCTTCTGTCCGGGACTCTGCCAAAAGACGAGCTTAAAGAACTCAAACAGAAAGTCACTTCCAAAATTGACTATGGTAACAAGTAAGTGGCCTACATTGCTTCTTAAAAACTTGATTTATTTTAAAGCAACCAGCTAGACCAGAGTCAATGATAAATTTTTCCTGGCTGCAGTTTCGTAGGTCATTCATGTGAAATGTGGACTTAGTAAATTGTCATTTTCAGATTTCTGTTACCCTTGTGGTAATAATAAACATCGTGTTGAGGCTTCTCATCCCAAATACTTTTAAAAATATATTAATTTATTTGTTAATTATAGAAATATCAACTTGTCAATAGGAAACATCTGATGTCAGATGACTGGCCTTTATATTGATATAACATCAGTGTACTCAGGCCTAACCCTTCACAAACACAGCCTACCTCTACTTGAGCAATGGTGTTGAGACACCTTAGTGGTGTATAAATAGCAGAAGTCTGAAGTGTATAGAGCCTTTGTTAAAGGCAACTCTCCCCAGACTTGCTAGGGAATTTCCAGGCAGAATTCTGGTTCTGGTAATAGAAGTGAAACTACTGTAGGCTGAATAGTTACTTGACAAAATGCCTTGTTTGTTACTTGCTGATGAAAAGCCATTGTAGCACAACAGAATTGTGGCAAAAACGCTGTTACATGGGATTGAGTATCCACTATCTGATAAAGGGGGGAGAAAAAGCTTAGAAAACCAATCTTCGTTATATAGGCAGTGCAATCTGTTTATATACTATACTGAGCTACTGCAAATGACTGTGGTTATTGTGGCCTGAAAGCCTATATGCAGTTGAAAGTCTTCAGCTACTTGTGGCTTAGACATAAGCAATGACCTGAGATGTTATGAATTTCTGAACTTGTTCGCTGTGATTTGGATCCACAGATTTCTGACAAATTGTATTTTTACAAAATACCCTATGGGAATACAGATATCTTGCTATGCTATTTGGAGCTGAATGGTCATTCCAGGACAGATTTGAACTTTGAAAGGCTCCAATGAAAGAATCTTAGCTCTGTTCAAGTGAACGCTGACGTTTCTTTGCTGTCAGACTATAAGGCAGTAAGCTGCTTTCTTGAGAGGAGTAAGGATAGAGGGGATGTTAAAAATGGCTTGGGACTGGATAGAGGAAGAGGGCAAGGTGAGTAGTATTTCAAAGTGGCTGAAATTGTGAGGTTAAGAGTTGTGATATCTGAGGAAAACTTGCCAAACTGTGGAGAAGGAATAAAGGGAATGAGAATGGAGGCTGAGTGGTCATCATGGGTGAGGAGGTTGAACACCAAGTCAGGATAGGTAGTGGAAAGATAAAGATGTAAGAGGAAGAGGGTTGCAGGGTGATACAGACTGCTTCAAACAACATTAGCAGTGCTGTAAGGGTAGACAGTATATTTTAGAAACTGATAAGTACAGCCTGGCATGAAGTAGGCCAGTTGTAGAGGGGAATGGAGGAGTAAAATCCTGGATAGACAAGAAAAAATATCTAATGGCTGAGGTGACAACATGGGTAAGAATATGTAGGACGTAGAGAGATTAGACTTGAAAATTCTGAATGCTGAGAAAAAAGAAAGGTGAAGGAAAAGAAAAAGGTATGACTTGTATGAGAGTGGAGGAGAAGAGAGCATAGTTATTAGTCAAGTAACAGGACCAAGAGAGCCAACATAAAAGCAGAAGGTAACAGGAAAAACCTATGAGTTTTGATTACAAAGTTATGCATTAAAAAAAAACAATGCTTGAACTCATTGAACATAGTGAATCTATTTTTATGGGCTAAATATTTAAATGCTTTGACATTACCATCAATTCCTAAAATGGTAGATATTGGATAACAGCTTGAAAAGAAGATGGTAATTTTTGGTTAAATTTTTTGTCAATGAAATAGTGTTATGTATTTAAACTTATTTGACTGCTTTAAATCTTGAAGCAAATCCTTGTGCATTACATTTCTAAACTTTATAGAAGGAAACAATTGATAAAACTGCCATATTGATCTTTCTGTTTTCACAGAATACTTGAGCTAGATCTAATAGTTAGAGATGAAGATGGAAATATCTTGGATCCAGATAAAACCAGTGTCATCAGCCTATTTCATGCACATGAAGAAGCAACTAATAAAATCACTGAGCGAATTAAAGAGGAAATGGTAGGAATGATGGGCCAAACTTAACACTTCCTTTGCTATAAATATCAAAATGAAAAACCAGTACAAGGCTTGAAGGACATAACATTCTAGTGGAAACATTTGCCTCTAACTTATCTAAGAGTAGATCCATGTTCATGTCTTATAAATATGGACAAGCCTCAAATTGAGCTAGCTGTATTACTACACTGGATTCAATCCATGGGCTAGGCTGAAAGCCTGTCTCTAAAGCTGGTTCTAAACCCATTCTTGGATTTCTAAATGGAAAAAGATCTCCTAACCACATCTGTGGGCTACTCAATAGACTGATGTGTGTAGTGAGCAGTTACATCCTTGGAGTTCAGGCTGCACACTATGACTAACCTAAGCTCTTTTTTAGAGGATTTTGTGAAAACGCTAGTTTGCTATAAGTTGCTGCTTGTTAGTTAGTCTGAAGGCACTGAAGAATTTAAGCTCACTAATAAGGAGTTTGGTGAACTCAGAGTAATCTTGTGGACACCAATAGTTAGCATGTCTAAGCAAAGCTAATAAGGGCAT
Organism: Chauna torquata; assembly: GCA_013399475.1. Taxonomy (NCBI): domain Eukaryota; kingdom Metazoa; phylum Chordata; class Aves; order Anseriformes; family Anhimidae; genus Chauna; species Chauna torquata. The sequence continues at coordinate 162,733 of VXAL01018935.1, forward strand.
ACAAGTTTCATGTTTTAAAATACAAAACAAGTGACTACACTTCCTTGATCTCTTTGTTATTAAGACTGTTCAGAGATTTAGAAGATACCTGAGTTCTTTTCTTCATTCATGAGAAAGTAAATAGTGACAAAGCAAGTAAAATATTTGACAAAAAAAAAAAAAGTAGTGCTATCATGACACTTCAATTATGCCCATGTCAAATTGCTGGAAAACACCCTATAAGTTGTTCTCATCAGTGTCACTAAATAAATCTTGCTTCCCAAACATAAGCATGTAATTAACTGGCAATACAAGGAAAATAAGGCTTGGTTGTCTGCAACAGATTGTGTTGGTTTGTCTTAAAAATAGAACTAAAAAATGGTAAGAGCTTTAGGACACCATCTGTTAAATGGCTGTTTCTAGGTGGTTAAAAAATTATCTTGCACAGATTTGTAGGTTTGCCTCTATAGTGACAGCTCGATATTTTCTCTTCTACTCTTTAAAAGTGGCAATAATGTTTCACTCTTTATATAACTGTCCTGTGGCTAAAGAACTGGCCTAGGGTATGGAAGTCAAGTTAATCTCTTTTCCTAAAGGTATTTAAGTTCTTACACCACTGGAAAAATATTCTGAAATCTTTTAAGCATGGTTCCTTATAAAAATTTTAGTAAAGGACTTCAGAATGGTTTCATTGAAAGCAGTCTGAGTTTCTTAGAAGGTGAGGTTTTGAATACATTGATACACAGGAGGGGAGCTTAACCTGAATTTTCTCTCCTCAGTGAAATCAAATATAAGATTTCCAAGACAGGAAGATTTCTCGAGGTGAAGGGAGAAAGGAAGAGATACAGCATAACTCTTGTGTTCCTCGCAAATATTTGTAAAATAGAGTAAGCCCTGTTCGTTTTCTAGAAGGAGACACCTACCTGGAAAGGGTAATATGCTTAGAATCCCATACAAAGGAAATTCTTACTGATAATATTGAATAAGTCTCCTAAGTCCTGCAAAAGGTGGATTTAAGGCATCTCTGTGATCAGCTTTTTCGTTGTTCTCACACTGAGGTAGCTCCCTAGGCTAGGTACTGTGTTTTGAAGAACCCAGTCTGAGCTTTTCATCCTCTTACATATATTGAAGGCTCTGGGGGGAGGAAGCAAGGGGGATCTTCCATACCTGTGTCACTTCTGCACCTTCTAACTAACCTGCTAATTTTCTTGCTTCATTGTAGAAAAGGATGTTGATACACCATTGAAATATTGGGAGTTGTCAGAAACTTATGTGGTGGTCATTTTTGCGTTGTTAAGCAGTCTCTCTTGGAGGAATACACAGGGCAATGATCTTTGGTAGAATACAAGCAGTTTTTTGTTTTCCTAATCTTACTGTCTGATAGTTCTCTAAGTGAGCAGAATGTTCTGGTNCCCAAGATCAACTGCTATATATAATAAAAAAAAATATTTTTTTTAAATTGAAATTGTTTGCAGTACCCTACCACTTTAATTCATGGATCTAGCTAATGATTTTCCTCCTTCTGAGTAGTCAAAGGATCAACCAGATTATGCATCATACTCCCGAATGTCTTCATCCCCCACTCATAGCCTATATGTCTTTGTGCGGAATTTTGTTTGCCGAAT
>VXAL01018935.1:164373-182300 GCA_013399475.1 Chauna torquata
TATGTCACTATATGATCCACAGAAATCAACAATTATAAGGTAAGCTTTTTTTTTTCTTTAAGGAAAAAAAATAGTGAGAGGAGTTGTCCATAATTAAGATAGTTGCCAACATGCTAGTAATGTAGAGAATATATAAATAAAAGGAAGATAACCAGGAAAAAAAGCGAAGAGTGGACAAATTTAGTTTCTTGCTACCAAAGGATTCTTGGGTAAGGGATCCCAAATATTTTGACAGGCAACTTACAGATTGAGCATTCTGGAGTTTTGGAGAATCACAAGACCACTACAAAGTTAGAGATTATTAGTAGTACTGTTGGACGGATTTGTATTTCAAATAAAGACAATACATTTATCTTTTCCTTAAGAGATTTTATAGATTTCAGGAGGAGGAAACTTCATGTGGTAGTTGTAGAAACTGAGACATCATGTCTTGAGGTTTATAAGACTGCCAATCCAGCCAAAAGCACTTAGTTATATTAGGTAGAGTCTGAGGTAGTTGTTAAAGTGGGTTTTAAAAGGGGGAAAAGGAAGAGGGAAACATGCAAAACTCCAGAGGTAAATGTTCTTGCCGGTTATCCAAAGGTAACCTTGAGATTGCCTTCAGAAATTGATGGAGATCCTTCTTTTGTGGAAACATGCATCTCTCTATATAAATTGACTGCTTCTTTACTACTTTATTTATGTGGAAGAGTATACTGGAGTGCCAGAGTACAAAACTGGAAATTAAGCATTGTCTTTCCTATGATATAGCTTTATGAAGTAGAAAGAATTACAGTGGCGCAACCTCTGGGGGTCACCTAGTCCAATCTGTCTATCAAAGAAGGTCTGGCTTAGATCAGATTGTTCAAGGCCTTGTCCAGCCACGATCTGATTGTAAAGGATGGAGATTCAACAGCCTCTCTGAGTACTTTGCATGCACTCTAATTTCTCCAAGTATGACCCTTCTTAGCTGTGTAAGGAGGAAGTAGTATTAGATGGCAACTATCTTCTGTTACTTCCAGGCCTGAACCTGAGGTCTTGATTTGTTTTGCTAGGCAATCTGTACAGATACAACAAAAATGGTTTTTATTATTGCTGTCTGGCAAAACCAGGTGCCTGGAAGAATGACTTGCAATGTCACTGGATTGACTACATAGGTTTCTTGATGGGGAGTGTTGTGGTGTTTGGAATGAAGTGCTGAAAAGGGACCAGCGGGGAGAGGGATAAAATGGGAGGAGCTTCTAATTCAAAGGCAGAGTAAGGTTCTGCTGACAATTCCTATCACATTATGATGTTAATAATTTCTCCAAAAAAAGGTGCCATTCTGATTAACGTGCAAGTTACGTCTCAGTTTCCTGATGGTGTTTTGTGTAGCACTCTTGTCTTTTAGTCTGGAGTTAGCTTCAATCACCACAGACTATCATCTGTTATGCAACCTGTTGCGTACTGTGGTTTTTTAATGTACTGTGAAACGGAAGAATTATTAAATCACATGATAATAAGAAATTTATCTTCAAAACAGTGAGAACTACTTGGTGAGGTGGGGGAGTAAAGGCTTTCCAAAGGAAATTGATATGCTCAACAATCTGAAAGTAGTGTTCACAGTAAGTGTTTTCCAGTTTTCCTTGCATCTTATTTTCATGTCAGATTCTCTCTTTTCTGTGGTCGCTATCAGAATTCCTGAGGATTGAGCAAGATGAACAAAAAAGCAGAAGTCATCTTAGATACAGAGTAAGATGACCAGTCATTGAGTGCTTCATGGCAGTGACTTTGTCCCTTCTTCAAATCAATTTCCACCATTTCTCTAAAGTCTGCCTCATCAGCTTACTGATAGCTTTGATATGTTATCTGCTGTACCTACTGATTGCTACTTTACTCTATTTATCTTCACTTATATTTTCTTTAAAATTTAAAGTGTTACTTTTTAATACTTTCCGTGGACTCCGTTTTTTTTTTTTCCCTCCACTGATTATTGAGGCTCATTTTATTACTGGAGGGCCTGCTTAAATTTCATGATCTAGTTCATCCCCAAATAGTACTTTAACTGTTCCTTTTCTTTGTATTTAGGATCTTGGAAATAAAGACCTTAGCAGAGACAAAATTTATTTAGTTTGTCAAATAGTCCGAGTTGGAAGGATGGATCTCAAAGACAGTAACTCAAAGAAATACACACAAGGACTAAGGCGGCCTTTTGGAGTGGCAGGTAAATGATGTTTCCTGTGCTCAATCTGAAGCAGGAGTTATGTGATAATTCTCACCTCTGGATAGTAGGATCTCTACCAAGACATGCCAGAATCTAAAATAGACATGTGAACTATCTTCCATGCTTAATGTTTGAAGACATAAAGACTGCACCTACAGTAGCACTTTAATTCATGTCAGAAATGCGCTTTTGAATTTTACTTCCTGATTGTTCACACTTACCACTATAACGTGCAAACCAAAACACAGTACCACAGTATTAATAATAGAATTCCTTGTGGGTGAAATAAAACCACAGATTATGTGCCAAGAGCACCACTAGCACGTGCACACGCTATTTACAGGATCAGACCGAAACTAGTCTGAAGTCATTCTCTCTTCACACAGCCTCATGTCTGTAGTGTGCTCATTGCACTAAAAGTTCTGCTCCACAAATTTACCCCTACTGGGCCACACTACTTTCTAGTGAAAAACTATACTTACTTTGAGGAACAAAAATACATAATACACAGTATTAATGGATAGGAGGAGATATTTAGCAATGCCATTATATGTTTTGATAATTTTCTTTTACTTTTGTAGTTATGGATATTACAGATATCATAAAAGGAAAAGCTGAAAGTGATGAAGAAAAGCAGCATTTCATACCCTTTCATCCGTAAGAAAGTCATAAGTATCCTACTTTTTTACACTAATTTCTGCATCTCTCTGGCTGCAAAATGATCTGTGAAATGTTTCAAGAAAAAATAACTTTAATATTTTTATGTTGTGGTAATGTTAATTACTTAAGTATCACTTAAAAAGGCATTTAAGACTTGACAGGGTCTACAGAGCATTATAAATAAATGTATATTGCTAATAATGTTCTCTTTCAGTCAGCTCTCCCATGTCCTGTTTAACAAAAAACAAGTTAAATCGTTATATATCCAATGCAATAAGCTTTACAAGCATTAATGACTAGTCATTTATGTGCTTGATTCTGTTTTAAATTTGAGAAAAATCTGTGTAAGAATTGGGTTTCTGTTTAAAAGTAGTTGAATCATCACACATTAGCTATCTTGAAAGTAATTTTCACAGGTTTTAGGCAACCAGACCAGCTGCCTAAAAATGTGTTACTGACAAATTTAATGGATAGATGTCAGTATTCACTTGAAATGTATTTGTGCATTCTACATAGCACTACTGTAATGTACTATGGAGAATAAATTTAATTCTGGAAGTAAATCAGTGTGTCACACTTCTGGACTATTTCACTTGTTTACAGTTTGATCCACCTTGTTTGCTATGTAAGAATTTGGTCATAATTTTCAAAAGTTGCTGAAATGAATTTGAAGTTCATTTGTCAGGCTGTTCGTCAGGGAAACCTGGAGAGGATAGGCATGTTGCTGAATGCATTCAGGTTGTGCTTTCCCACAAAATGACATGCTTTCGTATTGTGGTAAGTCACAGGGTGCAGTTCAGGAAGTTGATTTCATCCTTTTTCACTTCAGTTAACACATAGGCTTAGTGCGAATGATCTGCAACTCGGAGTGAGAGATGATGAAATTACAGAATGTATCACAATAAGGGCAAGTACGGCAAAGAGAACTGAGGCTGTTTGTCATTTATGGTCTGAACGGTGTTTGATATATTTACTGCTTAATTCCCACTAGTCATTGTTTTTTCTCCTGCAGGGTAGTGGCGGAGAGTGACTTCTTACACAGTCTCCTAAGCAAAATCACAGCATCAAAAGGAGACAGTGGTGGGCAAGGTGAAGTAAATTATTTTTTAAAATCAGGTAACAAGGGATTTCAGTGGAACTTCATTGTAATTGTTTGCATTTTAGAGAGAGGCTTTTATGTTATGCCTGTAACACCACCATGGACATGGGTGAACTTTGAAGCCAGAAGTGAAAAATGATGACTTAGTTGCAGAATGTTGGAGGCTATTTAAATTAGTAGCTAAAGTTTTGGATTATAAGCATTTATTTCCAGCTAAGGAAAGTGGGAGAAGTGAATTCTTATTATTTTGGTTGGGAGAAGAGAGCATCATCTGAAGAGAGAGCTGGTTGTTTTGTTTTGTTTTTAATTTTCTGTAGCATAAATGTGATCTCTTCTGGTTTTTTTGTTTTCTTCCTCCCTGTAATAGGTCTCTGGGTAACTGTGAAAATGCTTGTTGGAGATGTGATTCAAACTAGGAAGGACTATCCACATCTTGTAGACAGAACGACAGTTGTTGCTAGAAAGCTAGGATTTCCTGAAATCATCATGCCAGGTAGGAGGTGCTTTGCTCTGTAATAGGAGCTGATTCTTTTGGTCATTTCCTGGGTTAATGAGCATCAGCTATGACCTTAGTTACTGATTTCTGTAGTGGGTAACTCACAGAATATAGAATTAACTCTTCATGTTAAACTTTGTTCCAAAATTAGAGGTTTATACAAAATAGTGAAATCCTTGGGAAGTATTATACAGTACTTATATAGAAAAAAATAAAATGAAGACAGTGAGGGATAAATGGAGTTCCTTGTACACAGCTTTTCTGCTTGCTAAGTAGATTACGGTGGATGCTTACTTGAATTTTAAATTAACCTTATTTTTATTGCAACTTAGCACTATCCTTTAATCATCATCATCATAATGAACAAATGTGCTTACAGTCTTTGGATTTATGATTATATACTTGCCAATTAAATTCACTCAGTGTCTGCAGTCCTTTGCTTAAAAACAAAACAAACAAAAACTTCGATTCAAATCTCACTACTTTTAAACTTTGTTCACAGGAGAACACTAAATTTTTTCACAGAAGACAATTAAAATAGGAAGTCCCTTCTAGAAAGGCAGCTCTGTATTCGGACAAGATTCAGTAATGGCATCCTGCTGCCACCTCACCAGCAGGTGTCAGTGCAGGACGAGAATGGGTTGCAGTCACTTTCAAGAATCCTCTTTGGTTCGTTTCGCGTCTCATTGCACTACCTTAGCTAAGAACAAAAGAGCTGAAAATTTAAGCTCGGAGAGAAAATAAGACGTTTTCTATGTTAATGTTTCACTGCTGAAAAACTCTTGAGAAGTTCATCCGACCCTATGTTCTCACAGCATTTTCATTCATTTTTAAACTTTTCATTTCCTTTTTTAGGAGATATAAGAAATGACATTTATATTACACTGCTGTATGGAGATTTTGATAAATACAATAAAACAACTCAGAGAAATGTGGAAGTAATAATGTGTGTTTGTGATGAAGAAGGAAAAACGATGCCAGTAAGTTTTTTGTTTTTTTTTTTCCCCTCTATATGATGGACATTACAAACATGAAGTACATTACAGAAGTAAGCCTTAAACTTCTTACAAATTCTTATCAAATACCATTATAGAAAAAAGTAGTTCCCTCACTTGTTAGCTTTTGACAGATGAATTTTATGATGTTTACTGTGACAGATCTATTCAAGTCCTATAAATGACTTGCATAAAACTGTAAAACCGCTGGAAAGGAGAAATGACACTCTATGACCTATTTTTAGCTGTGACTAAGGAACAAATAGATGAAATGCTTTTTCTGACAATTAGTACATTCTTAATCCAGGTTTTTTTTTTTTTTTGTGGGAATTCCTGGAGGAATGTATTTGTACATTTAAATGTGAGAAGTACCATTTATTTCACATAACAAACCCCTGATTTGTGCCAGGAAGATTCTGTTCCTTGAATGAAGTACAATGCAAAAAACTAAATCAGTGAAAACGATAGCGTGTGGACACTGCACGTATGCAAATATTTAAATGTCTTTTGGCTTGTCTATTTCTGTTTTCACGAATATTTATCTTTTCCTTATCTTTTCTAAACACCAGTTCTGTATTTAGGGTGATTTTCGGCCTTTCCTTTTTGGGGCTTTATACTGTTCTCTAAATCTGTACTGTTATCATGAGGGTGAAATCATTATGACACTTCTTGAGATAAAATAAAGCTGGAGAAACTCACTGTGGTTCATCAGTTGCTGAAATATCACTGTGTTTAAGAATTACATCTAAATATTTAACCTACAATATAGCTTTAAAGCTTGAATGAAGAAAATACTAAACCCACATAATGCCTAGTGTCCGCAAAACAAAATGTAACCATGATCAGGAAGCACCTAACCATGACTTGCATGTGCAAGAGATAACTGTTGGGAAATAGACTTCAGCAACTTCTACTCTGGTGGTTGCAGTCACAGATAATATGCTTAAAATATATGCCAAAGTATTCTTTAAAGAAATTAACCCACTCTAATGCATTAAATCTTGCATTCCAATATTATACATGTTGAGTTCCATGCATGCATCTTTTCTCCAAATACTAGCAGATAATGGAGTTGTCCCTTTGTCTATGGTCTGACATAAATGTTCAAACAATGCCTGTTTTCTGGGGATAATATGCCTTACATATGTTTAAGCAACAATTTTCAGGAGTTGATTGAAATACCTTTGAAGACAAGTAATAACAAAAGTAATTGTTTTTCCATTTTAGCCTCCAAAAACAAATCGGTATCAGTAAACTTCTAAATCTATGAATTTATTTAAACTTCAGTGTTTCTAATTATTACCTATAATTCAGATTAAAACCAAATATGTCCATTAAACATAGAATTTGCTGGTTCTGTTGAGGTACCAGACTAGTTTCAGGTGAAGGGGCTAGCGCTACATTTACTTTTGCAAGTAAAAGGCCTTTTGTTCGAAGTGAATGTCACAGAATGTGTTCCCACACATTGGTGCATAAACCTTGAAACATCTCCCTTCGTGCAGATGGGGCATACCTTTCTGCAGTTAAGTCGCAGAGACCAGGCCTCAGAAATCTTCAGGTATCAGCAGCACACCTTTCTTGTCACCAGCTGTCCATCCTGGTGTTTGAAGATGACTTCTAAGATTCATTGTATTTTTAACAGGAAAGTTGTGCCTTTGCAGTAGTTAGCGCAGCCTCTATGAGGTTAGCTTCATCTGTGCTGTCAGTAGAGAATTCAGTATATTTGCTTCTTTCATGTACTGAAGTTTCACATCTGATGCCCTGTCAGAGAGGAGTCAGTGATCTTGCTTCCTCTATTAGCAGTTACCCTGCATGTACAATCCTCAGTGGCAATCAGCCAGGAGAGATGCCAGTAGGTTGTCTTCCCAGATTTACTAAAACTGAATTCCTATGCTACAACAAATTTTGAAATTGAGCAAAATTTAAGTTGGATCTGTACTAGTTGTGACAGTCATTAGAGCACAGTAACTGATGCTGTGGAGCGTGACCAGATGAGAAATCAGTAGCTAAAACTGACAGGGAAATAGGTTAAGTGAATTGCAAGTTAAAATGCAGAGAGGAAAAGTGTTTAAAATGTTAGGTAAATAGTCCTAGAGCAGGAAATGTAGCAACTAAACTTAGTACAAAGGGCAGAAAATGTAGAATTTCTTTTTTTTCTTGTTTCTAAACATGAGGGAAAACATGCAGGAAACCATGCTCTTGGTGCACCTACACCATTTAGTTCAAAGTCACCTTTGGTAATTAGGCAAATACTTCCGAGATTCTGCTAGAATAGACTAATTTAAAATCAAGGGAGTACTCAGTGGAATAATGACGCTAGATCATTGTTGCATTGTGTTTCTCTCTTAGTCATTGAGGTGATGCCTTTGTTACTTAAGTTCCTCATTTGGAAGTGAAAGTGAGTCTCTTTGTTGGTTACCTAGCTCTTCTCACAGCCCACTGCGTAATCCTGTAAAATGCCATCTACTAGTAGCTCCAGTATAATCATGTACGGAAAACGTCGGTTTTCCTTGTGTTCAGAGGCTTGGAAAACAGTATCTCCTGCCAAGGCTGCCTCTCTGTTGGCGCTTTCATTATGGAAGACGGGTCTTCCTGCCCCACAATGTAGGCCAGTCCCGCACCTCTAGGGTTTCTGGACTGCATCCCCAGGCTCCAAGAGGCTTCACGCTGGCAGCCAGCGGCTGCCTAGCCCTAGTCCTGGCGCCTGGTCAGTGGGCAAAGGTTCCCCTGGGGCCCCGGGGCCGTAGAGGCAGCTCTCCCTTCCTCTCGCCCTCGTCGCCGGGCCCTCCGCACTGCTCCACGCCCCGCTGTGGAGGTGCCGTGGCTGTGCGGCTGAGGGCTGGAAGCGTTCCCCGCAGCCCGGGCCGGCCTGGCTGGGATCGCTGCGGGCCCCCGGGCTTCGTCCCGCAGCGAGCGCGGCGGAGGGCGGGCGGGAGCTCGCGCCGGGCGGCCAACGGTCGGTCGGTCTCGCGCCCGTCCCCGCCTTGCGCTGAGGTAAAGCGGCTGCCCGCAGCCGGGGGCGGGAGACCGGGGGGCTCTCGCTTGGCGGTTTGGTTGGTTGGCTTTGCACGGGTCGCAAAAACTTACAGAAATTAACGAGCCGCTAAGGACTGTTTCTTTCCTCCTTTTTGTAAGAATGCTGTTTGCCTGGGAGCAGGGGACAAACCCGTGAGTGAATACAGATCAGTTCTCTACTATCAGGTCAAACAGCCACGCTGGATGGAAACGTTAAAGGTATGGTGCAGATACTTTTCGCTTGCTTTATTTACTTTTCATTTGTTGGTACCTCATGCCAAGTTGCACAGCATCATCTTTTTCTTAAAAACAAACAAACAAAAAATACAAAACAAAAAAAAGCCCACTTCTTTGCCCTGAATGCAACTAGAAGGATGGTGTCTTAGTCATACATCAGTTATGAAGGATATGTGACTACTGAGGCTTAAAATCTGGCCTAGAAAAACGATGTTAGGAGTTGATATAGCAAAACGAATAAGATCATCTTAGATAACGTTATGTCCTAATATGCTTCATCAAAAATGAAATATTGCATTTGTTTTATTGCTGTGAAACAGTGGCGGTGGGGAGCTTCAATTGCATGGAAAAAGATCCAAAAAAAAATATTATATATATGCTTTTAGACAGAAAAAGCTATCTTGTATTTCTTTAGATATACACTAATAATTATCAAATCTAGCTTTAATGTTTTTGACTGGAAAACGCCCAGAAGCTTCTAGAACTAATTCTTAGAAAGCATGTCTCAGGCTTGATAGTAAGGATGATTTTTGTGTGAAGACATCTATTGAAGATGATATTGCCATGTACGATAAGTCTGCAGTTACAGTAAGGTGGTGTGTTGCTGAGATTGGGCAGGACAGGGAGGGAATGGAAGTGTTATTTGAAACATAAATGTATTTGTTGTTTTGAAAACATTGACCAGTCCTGTGTTCTGCTTCATGTACTAGTTTGTTTTTAAAATTTCTGTTTCAGACTCCTGTATGCAATCATTTATATAGAATTATTAACAACAGATCCTTTTGAAAAGTGTAGCTAATATGAAGTATGTTGTGCAGTAAGAATTTTAAAGGGAAGTTGAGTTGTGAGTCAACATGATGGAGGACAAGTCTAAAGTTTTAGAATTATAAACTTTTTACTATTAATTTTTTTTTTTTAACAATTGGTCTTGTTGCATGTTCGTCATGAGTATGTATAAAACTTTAAGAATAAAGCAGCCATCATTCTGGTATTCTACTCAAGCATTTGAAAATAAATTTAATCTCAAAAATATAGTCATTGTCTGATTTTTACTAAAGGTAGCAGTCCCTATTGAAGACATGCAAAGGATACATCTGCGCTTCATGTTCAGACACAGGTCATCTCAAGAGTGTAAGTAGGGAATTTTTACTTTAGTGAATTTTAATTCATTGATTGATAGTTAACTGCAGATATTTTGCTTTGCAGCTAAAGATAAAGGAGAAAAGAATTTTGCAATGGCCTACATAAGGCTCATGAAGGAGGATGGAACAACTCTTCAAGATGGCATCCATGATTTGTTAGTCTTAAAGGTATTGGTTCCATGCTTTTTTCCTTTCTTCCTCCCTAAGAGACCATTTTTAACACTGTTGTCTTTGACTGCATTGTTTACCTTCCTTGTGCTAAATGAATTTTATTATTCCATCAAGGACAAAAATTACATTTTTTTCATCTGAGCAAGAAAAAAAAATGGTGCAACTTCTTCCATGGCCAGTAAACATTATCCTACACTTTAATTGCAGAGAGATTATTGAAGAACAATGAGAGACAGTTATTCTTGCTTGTATTTTTACTGGGGTTTGTGATTTTGGCTTTCCCTATTACAAAGGAAGTCATGCGAAAGCTTAGTACTTAAATATGTACTGTTATTCTGGCTGAAGGGAGGAAAAGTGTGGTTTCATTCACTTAGTACTTTTGTCAAATAAATGATCATGGAATGTAATCGCAGGGAATTGTTGTTTGAAACTGCCCCATTTCTGTAGTACCTCAGATACAAACCTGAAAGTTCCAGGAATTTTCCGTGAAGTTTTGGACACAATGAACACTTTTTGACTAACCTTGATTGAACACAGGTAGCATTTCTGACTCCGTGAATTGAAGCATGGAACAGATGTTTTGTGATTGTTTTCTGTTTTGTTTGTATTATTTTTTTTTTATGTTGGAGAACAAGCAGGAACTAGGACCTAGTGTAATGGCACTGATTCCTGGAATATTTACTTATTTTATCTATTTCTTAGTGTTCTTCTCAGTAAACTAGTTTACCGTAACAAATGGCAAGTGAGATGCATACAACTAAATCAAGTTGTTTAGGTAGTCCAACAAAGATTAATGGAAGTTTATAGTTGCTTTTCTACCCTTCATTAAGACCTATATGTCTAAATATTTAGACCAAAAGGACCACAGTAACCATGTTGTATGACTGGTTAATGTTGGTTATGAAACTCTATCTAATTCATTCCTACATCAATCCCGCATCAATTTTTCATTAAGTGGCAGCATAGATGAAAAATGCAAAACTGAGTTGACCTAGTTTATGTTTGGGAAAAATAGGCATATTTTCTGACATATGTTTGCCTATTCTGGAATTAAAAGAAACAATTGTAAGCTGTGTTTGAAAACAGACATACATCTGGTCTTTGAAAATGAGTCATTTGAAAATTGCAAAGTTTAAACAGTGTACTTCATTTTCACTGCCTTCAGACATTGAACCTTTCTGAGAGACTTTTGCATCAAACTTTCAAGTCTTATCACCATGTCTGTCTAACTTGTCTCAAAAAAGGGAAGTCAGAATTCTCTTCTGGTTCCAGAAATTCTGAGAAGTAATTATTTGGCAAGATTGATACAGTCATGAAAGTTAGTAATGTTGTCTTTTTTTGATGCTTAAGAATTATGTGTTTTTGTCATTTTAGATATCTTTATAGTCAGTTTCTTTCTTCTTGTTTAATAGGATAATGACTGTAGTCATTGAAGCAGATACAAACCCAAATGTTAGAAAATCATTCTAGATTGTTTTTTGCAGCTCTTGGCATATGTATAATAGTAGTCAAAGAGTATGGTACAATTGACTGAATCAAATCTGTGGAGGTGTTGTAGCTTCAAGTGACAGAGCTGATAAATGCATGGGGGAAACTTTCTTGACCAATTTTGTTAAAGAAAAATGATATTCTCTGAACTGTTAGGAATACAATTTTGATTTTCTTTTTCTAAAAAACTGCCTTCCAGTCCCGAGTATGAATCAAAAGTTGAGATGTAACAAGTCTCTGTGAGGGCTATGGCATGCAACTTGATGAATGAATGAATGAAATGGCGGGGTGGGGGAGCGTAGAGCAGGGAAATACCTCTTGGGTCTCTTGTCTGTGGTGTTTGCTCTACTGAAAATCATAAATTCCGTAATCTGTCACTTACTCACTACAGCATATTGTCTAACTTAAAATATAATCTGACCATGTCCAGGTCTGTCCTGAAATTTTCTGTTGAAGGTCAAGGTATCGAGTTGTAATGGGAATAACAAAATAGAGCTGCTATTCTTACCTTATCAATTCAATTTTCTATTCCTAAACTGTGTGCAGACATCATAGCTATATCATCTATATCCTGTGTACAGTCTTCAAGGTGATGCTCAATAGTCTCATATTCCATAGCTAGTTACATCTTAATGAGAAGTTTGATCTTGCTTTTATTCTGCCAGTGATGTCATCCATCATAATTCTTCACTGCACCTCTAAAACACATACCTTTATTCAATGTGGTAGTTTTTCAGTATGTTCACTGGGGCCTTGTGAAGTCCCGTTATTGCTGGGACTTGTGTTTTCTTTATCACTTATTGCATTTATTTAAGACCATAGAAACATACGAAGTACAAAGTAAGTTTACTTTTAAATCTAGTGGTGTGAAATATGTGATAAATGATGAATGTTATTTTTCAGGGTGACAGTAAAAAATTGGAGGATGCTACTGCATATTTGACATTACCTTCTACACGTCAAAACATAGAAAATAAAGGAGCAACCATAGGCAGAAACTCAAGTATTATAGGAGGGCTCTCAGTAAGCTCACGAGATGCATTTTATATTTCAACTCTGGTTTGTTCTACAAAGTTAACTCAGAATGGTACGTATCTTCTAAACAGGTAGAAGTTTTAGAAAGAGGACTTCTGCACAAAGGATAAATCACGTCTTAAATTTTAATGTTTGTCCATTTATTTTCTGTTAGTGGGCTTACTAGGTCTCTTGAAGTGGCGTATGAAGCCAGAGCTACTACAGGAAAACCTGGAAAAATTGAAGATTGTGGATGGAGAGGAAGTTGTGAAAGTATATCTTTTGTTGTTGGTATTTTATAAATAGTGGACAACAATGCAATATTGAATTCCTTTATGGATGCTTTTATCAGCTTTCTACTTTGTCTTATACTAATGTTTTATGCACTATATGTGGAAGCGTGTGTAGAAACACACATGATCACATGAATAAAACAATCCCGATAAGGATAGATATTTGCAGAACTGACCTTGAAATTAATGAAGCAGGAACATCTCTTTTGCTCTAGAACTATACTTCCTGCTTTTCTTAGGTAAAAGTGGCTGATTCTACCTAGGGAATAGGCTTTCCATTTTGTCTTGTTCTTCAGGATTCAGTTGATTCATTTCTTTTGGGTTGTCAACTAGACTAAACTTAGAATGAGAGTTCTTTAGTTGTATTGTGCTGTGAAATACGCTAAATACATTGGAACATCTTAATCTGAAGTAAGAGTTTGTAATCTTATTTAAGATAATTTCTCTATTTTGATGCAGGCAGAAAAAGAAACGATAGTCTCCAAAATGACCAAAATTAATTATAAGATAAGTTTGAAAGGAGTATTTTGCTCTCAAGTCAGAAATGAGTAAAGAACAAATAAGTGGTACCTGCTGTCAGATTTAATCAAACTAAGTATGAGTCCAGTACTCAGATTAGGAGTCTCTTACATTTTTGTTATTTTTTAAATAAAGCAATAGACACCTCCTTTGAGTTTCTTTTGGAGGAAGGAGAACTTCTTTTAAGAAAAAAAAAGCAAATACAAAAACACACACAAAAACAAACAAAGCAAACAAACAAAAACCCCAAAGACTTGGTTGCCAAGTCACTCAGGAGCTTTCCTTTCATTTAAAGGGCTTTGAATCAGACCACAGAAGTAAGAAGTGTGTTTTTAATCATCTTATATAGGTAACAACAGCGACTAGAATCTTATCGCTAAAGAACTAGGAATGCAGTTTTAGACAATTATCTGTAGTTGATAAAATATTTTTAGCTTAATTCCATAAGCTTTGAGCTAAGTATGTATTATTGATTGCTCGTGTCTGAGGATTTAGGTTTGTAAAGAAACTAGAGCCTAAATCCTCAGAAGCGTGTTCTGAATTTGGCTGATACTTCAGTAAAGGCCCCTAAAAACCCCAGCTTGAGGGGAACAGTCTGCTGTGTGAAAACTGAGTAGTGTGGTTTTCAAGCTGAATTGGTTGTCAGTTTGTCACTTAATGTTTTTGTATAGTTTCTCCAAGATACACTGGATGCCCTGTTTAACATCATGATGGAACATTCCCACAGTAATGAGTACGATATTCTTGTCTTCGATGCACTGGTAAGAATGGGCAATGAAAGATTTAACCTGTTAAAGAACCTTATGAGTGTAAATGAACTATCAAATTGTTTATCTCAAGGAAGAAGGCTCACAATCTCTGCAGAAGAGATAGGATATTACTATTTGAAAAGCAGTTTAAAAAAAAACTTTCAAAATAGTGGATTATCACAAATGCTTCAGGAGACTAATATTTTCATTTCAAGTATGACTTTACGAAAAATGCTAATGATGTCCATCTCTGTTTAGATATATATCATAGGACTCATTGCAGACCGTAAGTTTCAACATTTTAACACTGTTTTGGAAGCATATATCCAACAACATTTTAGTGCAACGTTGGCATACAAGTAAGTTTTTGTAATTTAAAAAATTTTTTTTTTCCTTTTTTCTTTATTCTAAAACCTCTGCAATCAAATCAAAGTAAATCCTGTTTTGGTATTTTCTGATGTAATTATTACAGTTGTTTTGATGTTGCTGTTTGCTTATCTGGAAACAGACCTGCTTGTGAGAAACAGATATGGTCATAAGTAGCGTTAATTGACAAAAAGTAATTAGTTTGGGGTTAAATGATTCTTTGACATTCATTTTTCTCTTGTCTAGATTATGTTGCTGTGTCTGAGCACTTCACCTGTATCCTGTCAAATTTGTCAAAAGTTACTTTGCTATAAATCCTCGTCCTTTGCGTTCCTCATCTTAATCTGAAATGCTTTAAGTGGGGATTTGAGGAAGTCCTTAACCCATTTATGTAGGTTTCCACATATTCTCTTACAGCAAACAAACTCATGGGGAAAAAAATGTTTGGGAACTGTCAAATCTTTGTATGCAGTTCACTGACTGATACTGCACCTGAAAGGTTTAGGTGCATTTAAGTGGAATTTCTGTTACATGGTCTGTTGTGAACTGGAGTCTTACTGTTTGTTACATGGTTATGTCAGTGGGAAGGTAGAGTCTCGGTCAGACTTTTTTTTTGGAGCTTCCAGATAATGCCCAAATGGGAAGACATGCATTAATAGAAGAGAACAAAAACTGCAGAGACTTATTATGCAGTAAACTTAATACTGGATTTGTTCTTTATTCTAAACATACTTTTCTTTGACTTATGAAGAAAGACGATGTTACCAGTTTCTGCTCAAGTTTTGGAAGGGCCACTAGGGTATATATACACACGTATGTTTCATCCACCTGAAGTCTTGTTCTGGCAGTTCAATGGGGTGACAGATTGAAACAACACTTTAATAGGGGATTTGCATAATAAATGGAAGACCTTACCTGAGAGTTTGGAATAGTTGAGAATATATTGTACTGTTCTGTGAAGAATATGCAGCAGTTCCAAATCAACAGGAAATGTCCCTCAGATGTTGCATTAGAAGATAAGTTTGCTTGCAGTGCACAGTTAATCCTTTCTCATTTTCTAGGAAAGCTGAAGTCGGCTTTGTTGGGCTCAGAAAGCTCGAGTAACTAACTACATGGTGTTTAATTCTCCTTCATTCCATATGTAATTAGCACATATAATTTAATGCTTTCTAGTCTTGTGAAAGTGGACAAGGTTGGGTCTGGAACCCCCCAGGACAGCCTAATTTGTTTAAAGTCTTTCTAAGACTTACCTGACTGGCATTTTCTAATGACTTGATAAAAGTTGCAGAGCCAAAATAATGTTTATGATTGTTCTCAAAATCTTGAGTTTTCTTGGTGCCATTGATTGGTTCCTAGCACATCGTGTAAGATACAGTCTGTTTCAAGAATAATTTATGAAATATAGATAACTGTATATGACCTAATTCACAGTTAGAAAAGAGAAACTGTGTCTCAGACACATTATGACACTTTTTGTAAAATCATGTAAAAGCATGAATGTGTCCCTAGATTTGTTGGAAAGGTGATTTGACTGTGGGACACTGCTTTCATCTCTGATATTTTGTCATACTTGGTGGCTGCAGTTGCCTAGAGCTAAACAGTGGAATGGGAGGATGATCTTGGAGCTTCATGAATTATTTCTGCTGAGTCACATTTACAACAATATCCCTGATATGTGAGAGGTTTAAAGGGGGGGAAAAAAACCACACAGCGACTTTTTTTTCCCCTCACTTGATAGGAAGTAGTAAAACATGTTCATCTAATGATTTTGTGATCAGATGTGGATCTGATGGTTTTTATAGAAGCACTTGATGTTGGTATTATCAGCAAAAGATTAGCTCTCCTTGTCTCAGATTTTCTTCACTGATCCTTTATGCCCAGTGTCCAAGTCAAACACAAGTTCTTATAGAGGCTTATGCCTCTGGAGATTTGAGCAGATAACTGAAAAGCTCTGACAATTTATAGTACATGAAAATATATTGCCAGTTCAGCAGCAGATTAACATTGGTCAGTAGCTTTCCTGCAGAGGTAGTTATCATTGTGTATTAGAGGCATTTTCTGATGCTAGAAATGATGCATTGCTGATTATCCTCACCTCAGTGTAATATAAAGAGTTTTGTCACAGCCTGTACTTAGAACCTGATGCCTAGGTCCCTCTTGTCAGGTGCTGCTGGTTAGGCCAATTGAATATGTAGTTCATCCAAGCAAGGAAGGTTTGTTGAAGGTCATTCCTAAACAGATGTTTTGACTCCATTACGTGATACGGTCTTTTGATCAAACTATGAGTTCTTCATTCGGTTTCTGTTTAGTCATCCACTTGTACCTAGTTTTTATAGAGTTCTGAGAGGACTATACATTGAGAGTTGAAGGACACTGAGTGGACTGAGACTGCACATAAGTTAGATAAATTTTATTCCAACTCAGGACAGAGCTGTGAATTCAGAGAAGCAATACAAAGGACTAAATGGAAAAACAAAATGGATAGAGTGCCCCAGAAGGCTGAGAGGCTGAAAGTATGATATTTTGGTCCTGAAATCTGAGCTAATGCAGCGGGGTTGAGGACGCGTCTATCAGTTATGTGTGTGTGTGTATTCTGTGCAGTAGCTAGAGGTTCTTGGAGCTCTTCTTCTGGCCACATTAGGATTAAGATTACATCATTAGTATTAATCTAGTCATTTAACATAAAACTAAAATTACAAATGTAGGGATTTTTATTTATAGCTGAGCCTATGCACTTTGATAACAGGTTGTGTGTTAGTTTAGCAAAAATTGCCTTTGGATACAAAGCCAGGNTATATATTAAAAATATTTTTTAAAATGCTTCCAGGATTGTGTGAAATTATGCTGCTGGTTTGAGATTTCAGGTTGGTTTCTTGTTTGTGCAGTTAAGAATTTGCTCCTCATTTCTTTTATAGTGATAGAACTTGTGTGACATTAACACAAAAATAAAAGCTGTATGTTTTGTTGTGGATGCTTGATTAAGCATAAATATTCATTTAGAGTAGTCAAATGAGTTAGAGAAATTAATTTTAAAAAAGTTTATTTTAAAAATGTCTCTTTCAACTGCAGGAAATTAATGAGTGTTCTAAAGACTTACTTGGATACCTCCAGCCGAGGAGAGCAATGTGAACCTATCCTAAGAACCCTGAAAGCGCTGGAATATGTTTTCAAGTTCATTGTTAGATCAAGGACGTTATTTTCGCAGTAAGTGCCCACGCTATTGCCAGTGCAGTATCACAAAGAGTAGTAGACCTGTGAAACAGAAAAAGTTGATTCCAGAACAGAACTGTGTTTTTCATTTTTGGAAATAAAACACAAAAACTTTCTGATGCTGCAGTTGGCCTAAAATGCAGACTTTGCTGAGATAACATTTTTTGGAGATGGAATCCTCAAATGATTGCTATCCAATTTACATTGTAAGTTCCACGGATGTATTTAGTAATAGCAGCCAATTTCAAAGGATGATTATTTCTTTTATCAGATAGCTTGGCCTAAGACCAA
>VXAL01018937.1:0-20837 GCA_013399475.1 Chauna torquata
CGAGCCGGGCCGGGCCGGGCCGGAACGGTTTAATTCGTTTGCCGTCGTAAAGACGAGAAGCCCCGACCGCGGCCCAGAGCCGCGCGGCTGCGTTGAAACTACCTAGAGGTGCATTTGGGAACGCTCCTGTGCCGGGTTTTCTACCTCAGATCTGCATGACCACTTCCCGAGGGACCGGGCGCGCCACACCACGTATTTAAAAACTGAATAATTAAAACAAACAAACAAGCAAAAATAAAATTTAAACTTTATGCAAACAGCCTCGGGTCCGGCCTCTCCTCCTTCCCCGCTGGATGCCGGGCCCCGCTGCGCGGGGAGCCGCGGCTGGGCAGCTGCCGGCGGTGGTGGAAGGGGCACGGAAGAGGCAGGGGCTGCTGGGGCTTGGCCCTGGGGGGCTCCCAGCTGGGCCCCCCCCTCCTGCCTGCAGGGTGAGGGGCTCTGCGGGGGTGAGGACCCCCCTTCCGCCGGTGTCCTGCTGGGGCGTCGATCCGTGCTGCGGGATTCCCTCCTGTGCGGCTCGGCCGCGATGCGCTGAACATCTGCCGCGGGACTTTTTTATGCTGTGTGCCTGTGCGCGTTTTATGTCAAGGCTGAAACGTCCAGAGAGTGAGCGCAGCGAGGGGACGGAGCCAGACCCCGGGAGCGCTCGGCTCTTTGCCTGGGTCCCGAAGGGAGGCCGTGGGTAGCGGACCTCTTGCTCCCTTCTGCTCGCCGCAGGAGCTGGCCGGGTCCTGCAAACGTGGAGCTGCCTGAAGTCTGCCCCTGCCCTGCAACCCCTTCCCTCCTGAGCCGGAGCTGCTAGACGGACCTGGCTTGCACTCGTCCTGGGGAAGGACGGCAGGATTAGGCCTCTATGCAGGCTGGATGGCACCCTGGAGCCTGTTTCTTTGCAGGCTCCCCCGCACCGCTCAGCACCCTGCTCTCACTGGGAGAACCAGGGCTCAGCTGCCCCTTGGCTGCCCGGCAGCTCCCCCGTGCAGCTCCGGCACCGGCAGCGCTTTCGCAGAGGGATCGGTCCCCCCGCAGGCCCTGCCTCGGCCGCATTTTGGAAGCAGCAACGTCCCCTCCTCGCAGTCCGAACGTGACAGACACAGCCAGCCTCGGACACACCGATGCTCACGCAGCCCAAAATCATCTCTGTGAAGCCCTTTTGCCTCTCAGGCATAAATCCTTAATAATCCTTAATAATTAAAGCTGAATCCTCGTTCCTTTGTTCTGTGCAGCATATTTGTTACTGAAGACTTGCTTCCACGATGTGCGCGCTTGGGCTCAGGGCCTGATCCTGCGTCCCCAGCCTGGCCATGCTGCCGCTCCTGGAGATGTCAGGATAAAGCCTAACGCTCATCAGGCTGCTCAGGGCAAAGAAAACTTGGACGGGGAAGAGTCATAGATTAATTGTATGGTTAATAGGAGGGCTTAGCTGGGAACATTCCATTTTCTATTTGAAAACAAGCTTTTGTTTGTGACCAGAAGTATATTAACAATGACGCAGCGGCTGTAAATCACAGACATGCCTATCGATTCGCGTGCGCGCAGCCACATACACCAAAATACACCAGCTCGCTCCAGAACAGCCGTGGAGAAGCAGCGCAGGTTTTGTAACCACCCTGTGCGGGTGTGCAAATATGCACGTATGGACACGCAGGCATCGTGGGGCATGGCTGGCGTAGTTAAAGCTCGCTGAATACCCAGGCTGTGTGAATCAGCCTTCCCTTGCTTCGGAGCCTTCCCAGCCCCACATCACGGCTGTTTCCTGATCTGCTTGAACGAGGCCGAGACGAAAACTGCCTGCCCGAGTGGAGCAACCTGCCCGCGGTAGTATTTTTTCACTCGGGCTATAAGAAGTTTAGCATGGCACTGACTCCATGAGTGAAGCTAGAACAGGGCCTTTCTAAAAACAAACACATTTGAGGAAAAAGAAAAAAAAAGAAAAGTTACAGAAAATCAGCCCCAACTATCCTATTTTATGGCTAAGTTTCACAGCCCCTTTAAGGGCTGGTTTTCTGTGGGAACGCTCCCAAGCCGCGTCTGTAACACCGTAGTCCAGCACGCCACAAACGCGCCCAGCCCCAGGTCCTGTTTCCACGTGCCAGCTCCTATCCCCCTACCCACACGGCACCGGTCGGGGCTGCCCCACGGTGTGGGGTGGGAGAAAGGGTTAACTCGCGACCTGGGGCTTGCTCTGCAGAAGGCAGGGGACTCGCACAGGAGCTGCTGTCCTCGGCCCCAGCACCGCGGGCTCTGTCTGGAACATTTGCAGCCTGGGGACCCTGCACTACCCTACCCAAAACCTCCTCTGTTTTTTCTGTTGTGGGTTTCCAGCTTTGCTCCTGGGAACGGGACACCCAGCACAGCTCTGCCTGTACCAGGAGGATCGCTGCTTCTCTCACCACCAGCTTCTGGTACGCAGTACCTGCTGGCAGCAAACTCCTGGGAAACATCTCTCCCATGCAAGCCTTCTGTGCTCCTAAGTAATTTTCCAAGCGAAAATGCTCTCTGTTTCCACCTCTGCAGAGGGTTTCCGTGCCCAGCAAGGGGATTTGCCTGTGAGAACAGATCAAATGGTGTTTGAGGGTGGGGGAAAAAGAGCACTACACTTTTTGTGTTCTCTTGTGCCACATTCCTGCCCCGAATGCAAGCTCTGGATGGGGTGTACCTGCAAGCAGCCCAGTTTCTGGGGAGCACTGAGCTGGGGAAAAGCAGACTGGGGGATGCCCTGGCACAGGGGCAGCCTCGGTTCGCTCAGACAGCAAACCCGACCGGCGTGGAGAGGAGCCCCGGCAACTTTGGGCAGGCAGCAGCCGGTCGCTCCCAGCCAGCTTTCCCTCAGCATCTCCTCTTTTTCCACCCAGAAATGTTCCCTGAGTGGCAGAAGAACCGCTTGGCCACCAGCTTTGCATTTTTGGCCACCTGACAGCACAGCTCCGCGGCCAGGAGCTCACACACCTACGGCTCGACCGTGCCGTGAACTTGATGCCGCTGGGAAGCGGCAGCCTCCCGGCACGCAGACTTGGGGCTGCGGTTGCCCGGGCAGAAGCACACACGCACGGCTCGCTTGGCCGCGGGGCAGCATCCTACGTGCCGCGTCCCCTCCGCAGGAATCCAGCCACCGGGGACGGCGGAGGGGACCCGGCCGCCCCCCGGCTGCCCGGCCTGGCCGTGGGGCAGGAGCTGGGCGCAGCGGGGCTGTCGCGCGCTTCCCGCCCCACGCTCTGCACCGCTGGCGTTCGGCGTGCGGAGAAACGGCCCCGCTGGTTCTTTTGCATACTTCTGCCTTCCTGCCAAGCCGAGACCCTGCTTGTTGTTGTTGTAGGTATTTATGGGCCTGTTTATCTGATCTCTGGGGAGCCCATTCTTATCTCAGAAGCAGCAAGGGAAGGGTTACACTGGACAGCTCGGTAGACAGTATGGAGCCAAATAAAATACCAATCTGACAACAAAAAAAAAAAAAAAAGAAAAAAAAAAGAAACACGCAGCTCCAGCCCAAGCCACTGCTCGCCCAGGAGCGAGAGGGGACTTAGAGCAAAGCGGAAAGGTCTGGGGGTGTCGGTGACCGCGCTCGGCTGGGACGCAGCTCCTCGCGCGGCCGGCACAGCCTGCCCAGGCAGCGGGAGACGCGCCGAGGCCGCCCGGGCACCGGCTGCGGGCTGGGACCCGGCTCAGCGCCTGCTGGCACCCGAAGCGGCTGCTGCTTCCAGGCGGGCGGCACGACCCCGAGCAACAAATGCACGGGCACGCAGCGCGGGGGAGCTGCGTTTTCGTGGCACCGAACGAGGAAAAGAAAAAGGACTTTTCAAGTCTCCGGGGTTTAACCTCCCGGGCCGAGGAGTGCTGGGGACGGAGGCAGAGCCGGTCCCCAGCCCCGGCGGGGACTCGCTCAAGGTCGCCCCGAAGGTCACGGCCAGGGCCAGGGCAGCTGCGGCCGCAGGGGGCCTGGCCCCGGGCAGTGACACGGGGCAGGGCTGGGGACGGCTGGGCCAGGGGTGACCCCCGCACCCCCACACCCCTGGCCAGCGGGAGCCCTGTCCCCGCTCCGCCCTCTGCACGCCCGCGGGTGCAGCAGGACCAGCACCAGCGGGATGGGGCTGGATGGGATGTCCCCGTGCAGGAGGGGACCCCATGCCAAGGGGGGGTCCCCCCTCCGCAGCCCGCACCCCACTAATTACCGGCTCTTAAGGAAGCGCCTGACAGTTCTGGCCATTTAAGGTAGCCCCAGCCCCTCTCGGGAAGGGTAATTGGGCCATAATTTGTTTTCGGTGTCAAGATGGCGTCAAAGATAAGACAAAAATCTCCAGGTTTGGGGGCTAAAGAGACAGGAGAAATCCTGACCCGGGGCCGACCTCGGAGGAATGGCCACAAGCCCCAGTGAGTAACATGGCAGGTGAAAGATTTACAGCCGGGGGAGCTTTTTGATCCTCTCCCAGCACCCGGAGCCTCTGAGCCCAGTTGCTGGCTCCCAAGTTAGACTGTCTCCTGCGAGTACCGCTCAGGTGGGAAGGTTTTCTGTCCGACAGAGGGCCCCTCAGTTGCAAAGTTCATGACGTTTTTCCTCAAATCTCCATGCTTGCGGAGTCACATGATTCAGAGACCCACCTAGATGGAAGATGCATTTCCAACCCGTAGCTGTAGAAACAACCTCCAAGCATGGGAAGACTCTGCAGCCACAAGGCAGATAAAGGCTCCCACGTTCTTTTTTTTTTTTTAATAAATCCAAACCCTCTGGTTGGCACCCCTACGGCTCTCCCCACTTGCATCCACTAGCACTGCGATCTGCCCGGGCTGTATGTCTCCATGCAGCTGCATGTCCTGGAAGAGAGCCGAGGGCAATGTGCCCCTGGACAGCCTTCCCAAGAACATTCCTGGCACAACAGACAAACTCACCACCAGCCCCATGCCGCTGCCTCTCCGACACCAACCTTCATCGCTCCACGCCGTGAAGGCCCCTTCTCTGGTGCAGGGTGTTGGGAGCAGCATTTGCTCCTCTCACGAGACTCAAGTGCTTGGGGTGGGGTTGGCGCAGGTGCTTACCAAGCCTTTCCCTGCAGGAAGACCCATCCTTGTCCTGCTCAGTGGTGGAGCAATCCTGTTAGCAAGCACCTTCTCCTGCAGCGATGACACTTTGCTGCCAATTTCCTGCTGCTCTTCCCCCACAGCACCTCAGCATGGCCCTCAGGTGAGGCTGGGTGATGCGCGTGACGCAGCAGCCCGCTCGTGTCCCCCGCAGCAGCTGGGTTTAAGGTCCAGAATGGAATCTGGCAGGGAGCTGGGCCTGTCTTGTGCAGGATCAGTGCCGTACGGCCAGGGTGGGGGTGAGGAGAGCAGGCACTCTGCTCAGCAGGGCTCCGTGCCATCTCCAAAGCCGCGTGTTCCCGGGCAAGCTCTGTCTCTCCCAGTCACTCCGATGCCGAAGTGCAGCAGCAAGCCCGGAGCTGCCGCAGCAGCCGTGGGGCTGGCCCCAGGAGCCTGCAGATCAGCGGGGCCAGGGAGCCAGAGCCGCTGGAGCCCGCGGCTCGGTGGGAGGAGGTTCAGCGGCGCGGGCAGCGGGGCAGCCCCTTACCCAACCGGCTGGAGCCGAGGGACTGCAAAGCACGAACGCGCGCGCGCGCGCTTGGAGCCTCGCTGCCTCCTCGCGAGGGACCCACGAGGCCGGGAAGGCCCTCGCTTGCAAAGCTTCCTTTTTGCCTGCTTGCTCTTCCGTGTGAGGAATTCAGGTCCTGACCACCCTGAAAGACTTTACAGTAACCAGAGGACCAGGGGAATTTATGGCGTCACTAGCGGTTGAAAGCTGAGGAATTGAGAGGAAAAAGGATTTTTTTCTTAGACTGCAGCTACCTTGACAAAAATTCTCATGGCCTGTAAGTGACCTGCAGGAGCAGCCGGGGGGCGCGGGGGCCGGAGCAGCCTGGTTTAAGTGCCTCGGCCGGGAGCTCCTTCCCAGAGCGAGAAGCTGGAAGGAGTTATGAGCCCAAGCTAGTGCACAAAGTTTCTGTCAACCTCCGAACTCCCCCGCCTGCTCACATTCCCTGCTCGGCTCCTACTATGGTCCCATGTCTGTTGGAGAGAGCGGAGGGGCAGGCTTTGCTCTAAAGGACCATCAGCTTGACACAACTCGTGCCTGGGCTGCTGCGTTCAACAACCCACCCTGCAAAGCAACCAAGCCAGCTTTTTAGGGTTGAAAATAAGCATTACCATGCACTTTCAGGCTTCTATTTCTAGGAACATGGCATAAAGAGGTGGGAAAGTCCTTGCACAGACACCTTTATTGGCCAGCTTTGGGGAATGCCACTTGGAGCGGATGAACGGCAGGGAGGATTGGGGAAAGCAGGGTCAAGGAAAGGAGAGAAGGGAGGATGAGGAGTAGCCTGATGAGGGACAGCTGCTCCCCAGTACCGTAGTTTGTGCTAGCCTATAAGAAAAGCCCCGTGCCAGTGAAAAGCCTTTAATATGTTTTTTATCCCCAGGGAAAAGGAGACACAGAGAGCTGAGGTGACTCAAGGCCAGCAGCAGAGCACCAAGTGCTCCCGAATCCCAGCCCATCTTTTTACATGAGGGTCAGGGCTTATGCTCAGTAAACCAGTGGAAATTCCAGGAAAACAAAACAAAATAAAACAAAGCAAAACAAAACAACTGGTTCTATTGGGAAGAGGGGTTTGAAACAAAGAGAACGTCAATCTGGTGGGCACAGGGATCCTTCCAGGGCAGACCAGACAGGGAAGAGCTGAACAGCCCCATTTTGGGACAGTGGGATCCTGGCTGCGCTCTGTGGCTGGGCAGAGCTGGGAAGGTGCCGGCTGCTTCCCCACATCCCTGTGCAGAGGGGCTGGATGTGGTGCCTGCTGTTCCCACCCAGCCCAATGAAGGGCCTGCAGTTTGTACAGCAAGCCACCAAACAGGGGACCAGGTTGCTCAGGGCTGCCTGCCAGGCCGTGGCTGCTGGCCTCCCATCTGCCCAACAGGTGCAGGGGCTCGCAAAGACCCAGGCACCAAACTGCGCTACGAACGAGCTGGCTACGGGACCACTGGATGCAACTCACCGCCTTCCCTTTTCTGTGGGCAAGATGGACTTACCCGCACTGGTGTCAAGACCAGGAGGAGAGCGTTGCTTGCTCAGACACCTCTTGCACTCAGCATCCTCTCTGGCCACAGCCTGGGTTAGTGAGCTTGCTGTTGCTGTGTCCATCACTGTGCCCTCAGGCCCCTTGGTGATCCCGAGCTGCGGCAGCAGGCGCAGCGGAGCCATCCACCTACCTGACGCTTCCCTCCTCACCTGCCTCGCAGTTTCTGCTTTTCTGTACACAGACAGTTCTGCTTCCACCTTGGTGCTCTCTGCTGAGGATGCTGCAGTGGTCACGGAGCATTTCCTGCTACATGCAAAGGAAGCAGACCTTGGAAAATGTTCCAAAAACAATTAAGTAAAAGCACATTAGGGGGCTTTGAGGTACTTAGGGAAGAAGCCAACACTACTTGCAAGGGTAAGAGATGTGAAATTGGCTCCAACTCCTGGCAAAGTGAGATTGAGTGCTGGCGGAGCTGTGCAGTCATCCCTTATTGGATACAAGGGAAATAAATTAAAAAAAGAAAGAAGAAAAAAAAAAAACACCCAAGCTCTGAGGTTCTCCCCTCCACACTGAGCCTGCTCGACCACATCTCTAAAACATAAAACCATTAAATCCACATTCGCATTTTTCCACAGTCCTCTGTGCTGCCCTTTCTGCTGGGGAGCGGAGAATCGAAGCCTGGTTTCCATCAACGTTGTGAGGAGGCTGTAGGAAGGCTCACGCAGAGAATCGGACATGTTCTGTTTCAACCTCCACCAGGAAAAAAAACCCAAACAAGCCACTTTTATGATCTTCACATCCCACTACAGCATAATCCCTCTTCCGGTATCTGACAAGTACAGCCAGCTCGTATCCAGGAGCCATCCTCGGGACAGGAAAATGTCCCTGGTCCCCCAGGCAGCCGCGCAGCCCCGGGCTCGGAGGTGCAGCCAGCGAGCACCCAGCACCCAGGTTGCTGAGCTAACACTGCCCTCGCACGGCAGCTGGGAGCGCAGAGGGAGATGTGCGGGTTTGGGCTGATCAGATCAATCTACTGGTTGCGCAGTTCTCAATGTAAATGCGTTAAAAAGAGACTGAGCGGATTCCTCTCCGGTTTTGAGCACGAATCTCCTGTGGGTTGCTTGGCGGGGAGCCAGCATGAGGTTGAACAGCGTTATCTACCAGTCTACAGAAATCACAGATTCACCAGCAGTTTGTTTCTGTCCCTAGAGGTTCCAGGATACCTTGTGATAGAAAGACGACGCCTGCACAACTGCTGCATACAGTTGTCCTCCTTCAGCCCTTCTGCCTTTCCTCCCCGGGCAGGACACCTCCTCACTGCACTGGCAGGAGAGCCCACACTCACCTGCTTGGCAGTGCAAATGACACAGCTTATCCCTTTCCTGATACCTCCTAAAAAAGGTTGACAATACGCAAGTGATGTCCTGCGAAGAGATCTACCCTTGCTCCTTGTGCTGTGGTGCCTGTCTGCGTCACCTCTGGTCCTGTCTTCTTCAGCTGTAAGCTCCACGAGACAGGGACGACACTTGCAGCATGGAAGCATGCTGCCTCGCACAAAAAGATCCCGGTTCTTTGCTAAGGCCTCCAGACGTCCACAAACGCAGGCGGTAAGGATGCTGGGATGTTTCTGGTGTGCCAGCTCAGTCTCTCCCAGCTCTCCAACACATCAAGGTCTGTTTTTAGCTAAGAGATCAGAGTCCAGCATAATTACTGATCACTGATTGCTTCTCACAGCAGAGCAAAGCACTGACACAATTTGATTCAGTTCTCTAAGGTCGCTTCCCACAGCTCCCGCTTCCTTCCCACTGAAAGCTAATACCCTGGGATGCAGGGCAGGGGGGACCGAGAGGCTGCAGCAGGCACCACTGGCGGTGTGAGCAGGCATGTTCCGCACGGCTGGCAGCCACCGCACAGCAAACACAACAGCTGCAACACAGGCTGCCACCCTCCTCCCGGGGGCATTGTAATGGATTGAGCAATGAGGAGCGCACAGGTCAGCTGGCTGTAGGACAGCACCAAGGAATCAGGATACTGAGACGTTGTGGGATTGTTGCAGGGAGAATTATCTGTGCAAATCTTTACTGCACATCAACAGTGCAATTTAAGTTGACAATGATAAATTCAGGTCATGTATTTTGAATGTAAAACTCTCAACATCCTATTATCCTCCTCTGTGAGAGTCCAAGTGTTTGAAAAGCTATACTACAACCTCTTTCCTGGCTAAAAGTCAAGGCTAAAACATACCTCAGACAGTGCCAGCAGAGACTTAGGAAATGCAATGACAGTGTTCAGGATAACGAGTATTAAAGCCCCAATTTCTGGCATCACTCACTTCCTTGCTGCAGCAAAAAAAGTGAGACATCTTTGTCTATAAAGATGATGAAAAGATGAAAAACAACAGAGGAAAATGAAATGGAACAAAGCACTACATGGACAAGGATCTCTCAGCTTAACTGATTTAACATTGGGATGTTACGTATCAGCTTTGCTCTGGAGTAGCACCCACCTTATCGGCTGGGCATGCCGCTTTGACTGTGGACAGGAGCTAGAAGTCACACGTGAAACGTAGCCAAGGGTGTACTCGAGAAGGAAGCAGAAGCACAAGGCTGAACCACACATAAAGAAGATTCATTAGGAAACACAAATCAAATGAGATGTTGCACTTGACTGTTTATGACAGAGAGGGGGGAAAAAAAAAAAAAAAAACCTGTCATACAAAAGCCCAACTTTCCCGGGAATGCAAGGTCACATGGCTCTCCAACTAACTCCATCTTGCTCCTGAGGTTGTCTTTTTGTTGCATTCAAAAGACTCCATGATTTTATGCTGTAGCAACCCACACAGATTTGTCACAAAATATCCCATGACCCGAGTTTTCTACTTCAGGCTTGACATATCCTAGTCAGCAGGTGCCGTTCTCCCCGCCGTGTCTGCAATATTTTCAGCCCTGGGAAGGTGGGTGGGAAATGACAGTGAATCAGACAAGCCTGGCACAAAACATCCATGCGAAGTAAAACTGTTGGCTCCGGAGACGAGAATGCTAAGGGCAGAAAGGCAAACGCAAAAGGGATTGTAGGCCTCGTTGCTAGATAGTTCATTTATTAAAGTGAAATTCAGCATTTTATCTTTGTCAGACAGTACAGAGTTAAAGTCTCATACACAGTGGAAGCAGGACATTTCCTACACCTCAGAGAAATGAGTTCTACAGTTTTGCTATAAGTTACTAAGTTGCTTTAACAATACACAGCTATATTACACAAGTAAAAATACAAGGTGTCCAAAACATTTGGCATAAGATCAGCACAACACATGGAGGCCAGAAACAGAAGAGGGAACACAGTTTTTCTCTCCCAGTAAGCCCATTAAAAGGCTCCAAGCCATTCTGCGAGTTACCTGCTATTTACCTCCCCTGCACTCTAGCTGTGGAGCAGAGAGCTGTGGCTAGGACAGGGGCAAACCCGGCCCTGTCCGGGCGCAGCTAGGAGATCCCGGAGCCTGCTGATGTATCGGATGGCCTGCAGAGTTGCTTGCAAGGGAAGCTCAAGTTTAAGGCAGGAGCCCTCCTACTCGCCCTACATGTTCTTCAACCACTAATTCATTCCAAACAGATGTGTTCACAGGCAAGTCAAAAACACAAGACCAGGGATAGCTGTGAAAAGTGCAAGGAGTACCTTATGTTGTAACAGTTCATTTGCACTTTGAAAGTGGAAAATGAGATCTCCCCTAACTTGCTAAGTTAGAGATGGCTAAAGGGCATCAGTGACAAGAGGAGTGAGGCATCAATAACATTCCTTCGCCTTTGGGACTCTTCAGTCAATGCTGCGGGCAGCGCAAGGACTCCTTTTGTAAGGGAGACCACCTCGTATTGCGCACTCTGTTAAACTGTAGAGGCAAAGTGACGCTAGTGCTCTCGGGAAGTATAATGATCTGCCAATTTAAATAAACAGTCCCCCAGCAGACCATTTCTCTCCCCTCCAACTGCAGTTACTGCTGAAGATCTCCCATTGGTATTTACATTTGGCTCAACCAAAAGACGTAAAGTGCACAGCTCCCCACTTCTTCCCCTCTCATAAAACATCCATTACAAGAGTCAACACAGAACAAGTCTCCCCCCATGTTGCTAACTGTGGAAGTGTGTTTTGCTCAGTCTTTCCACGGGCTGTGTCCTGTTTCTTCTTCTCTTTGCCATCACGACCCGCTTGAAAACACACAATATGGATTATTTCGGCTCTTGATTTCAAAGCCTTTCTAAAGCCTGCTTGCACTTAAGACTAACTTTAAATGCCAGACGATATGTTTAGGTCAAGTTTTGCACACCACGGTATCTAGTGGTTTACGGCCACATGTGTAAGGAAAGCTGGGATACCAGAGTATTGGGGACAAGCAGTACAAACCTGCCCCCTCTGTTTTTCTGTCTTAACATCTAAAGTGCCTGTAAAAAGAAACATTAGCTTTTAATGCAATTGTTACTTCAGGTTGATAAACAATATTCTTTGTGATGCAGTTTTACAAAAACTGCATTCTAACACAGCCTCCTTGGATATATTCGCACTTTTCAGCCATCAGATTGCCGCTTACTCCAGTCTTCACATGCTTCAAATTCCCTTGAATTGAGCTCAAGCCAATAACTACCAGCAATGATTTCTTCTTCTTCCCTTAAAGTGAGCAGAGGGTCAGCATAGAGGATGAAATTAACCCTGGTAAAGATGTTTCCGCATTATTTGGATTTCATACTGATGGCTTTGGATCTGATCAGAGGTCTAATGAAGTTGATGCAACTCTTCAATGAGAATTGAATTAGGCTATGTAATTGAGTTAGGCTATGTAATGGCTGGAGGGCTTCAAAGACAATTCCTCCGCCCCGGGGTGAATGTCACCTATGCAGGCTTGTAAGATATCAGCTTCCACTATTATAAAGGAAAGATGACATGCGGTCATCCTCCACGCCCCAAGGCTTGTGCTCCATGGTTCAAAGCTAGACAGAATTTAAGGCCCATCTGTGAAAAGCAAAACGTAAAAGAGGAAAAAAAAAAAAACAACTTATACCAGCCAAAGCAATTCAGGTCTTCCACCTTTCCAACGAGTCCAATCTAAAAGTGCTGAGAAAATGTCCTACCTCATGGCTTCACAAGTGTGAGGTTCAAACATATTTACCTTGAAGTTTAAAAAAAAAAAAGTTGGAAAGTCTTTTTTAATTGGCATGCAGCATAAGGAATCAAATACACAGAACGGTATTATACAGAATGACAATTGCATTGTTGCGTTTTCTGGTTATTAGACACTAAATGCTTTTCAAGAATCACAGGCACCCTGAACATGGATATTGCTACTGAATTGACGTGTGATTTCAGTTTATAGCATGGGAGCCATAAAGTGGCTAACCCTTCCAACAAGACATTGGCTTTCTTTTGCTCAAGGCGTTTTGCTCTAGCTAAGTTGAGAACAAGGTAATAAGGCATTTGCAAGGGTTTATAAGGCTATGGGGTCTGACAGCCAAAGATTCTTCTGTTTCTTTGATATCTTGCCCCCAAGCTTTCCACCTTATAAACAGCTGCTAATGGCTGGTAAACATCTCTTCATCATCACATTTCACTTTTTTCAAAAAAGTATAATTGCTTTAAGAGTGAAACCAAGGATCACATTTTACATCAATTGACTATTTTCAGAAAAAAAAGTTTCCTGGATACCACCTCTGCACAAAGCATTCCAGTGAATACACCTGAACAGATGGAACCTGCCACCATATTTCCTTGAAAAGAATCATTTTGCTGCTGGCTGCTAAAACACCCCAACAGATTTATTTACTCTTAGAAATAAAACAAAAACAAAAAACCAAATACAACAACAACAACAAAAAAGAAACCCACAAACAAACTACATTTTTACAGTTTTGGTCTAGAAGTTATGATGAGGCATAACTCTCAACTCAGAAACTCATTTTCCCTTGGTAATATCCTCTGATTACACGAGCACTTTGAATATTAACATGCAGTCAGAGAACGTACCCTTTTAGCTATCTGTCCTGAATGAGAGAAGACAGATCATGTTGACTGATGTGGGAATTGCTTCATCCTTTCAGTAAGGAAAGGACCAGGATAATTAGGAAATTTTAAACATTCATGAAATACCAATGCAAGACATTCTCTCCTCATTCCTTGAACCTCTCTCCTGTCCAATGTTCTTAAAATCCATACTAAATCGAATAAGGAAATGCTGAAACCATCACACTCCCCACAACTTCACAAATGGGGCATGTACTGTAACAGATTATTTCTGCCTACAACACAGGACTTAAACATATTGAAGTTCATTTAACTTGTTGTTAGAGTATTAGGACACAATTCAAAGCTGATGAGAACATCTTGCTTTAAATTGTGACTTGATTTTCAAAGAGACCCTGGGAGAGCTTCACTGTGTGAACCCTTCATGCCTTACAAAACACATGATGCAGTAATAAGCTGGGATTGTGACCGGTGTTCTGTTCTTCAACAAAGCTTCATCCAGTTTTGGAATATTAAAACCTGCCATTGACAAAATGCTAGCCAATGATTTCTACTGTTCAGTTCATTGCTTAAGGCTTGTTGAGAATACACTCTCTACGTGGAGTCTTGGCATCTTGTGACAGAATGGAGACACTTGTTAGGACAGCATGGAAACAGAACGGTGCTTTAAATCATGAGATCCCCTTGAATAGAATTTGAGGTCACTGGAGAGTAGACAGTCACAACCAACACTTTCATAAGCTCCTTTTGCCAAAATAACTACTGCGTTATTTGTAAGGACACCTTTGCCTTAAATAAACTCAGAGATATTTCCTCCTAGAGTGCCCAGTTAGCGAGCACCAGCATGCCACCCTCCACTGCACAGAACTCTTAGGAAAGCACATGTAATGCTCACAAAAGGCAAGTGCTTTGATACTTTTGCTCGCTTGCAAAGACAGATGAAACGCATCATGCTCCAGTCAGTTCGCTACCCTGGTTATGGTACTACACCCATTAGCTAAAGTCTGCTTTACACTAGAGTCTGCCAAGCCTATTAATCCACACAGCAGTTTTGTGACACCTGCTAAAGACTAGCTTCAGTATAAAATTCACATCACTTGTGATTGATACCTGATCTGGCACAGAGATTAAGAGACAGATGTCTTAACCCATTCTTTCACCTACCACCGCTGAGCCATGAATACAAGGGAAACACGTATAAGTGAATTAAATAAGCATTTCTACCAACATGATCAACCCCAGCAAATAAGCTGTATTTGCCTTGATACCGCATTCTGAGGAACTGCAAAAGTTCTTAAATGCTTATAGACAATTAAGTAGTGAGTTCTTAAATAAAGGAAATTAGAAGAAAAGAGATTGTAGAAAGTTGTTTGGCTTCCATGTTGGGTGAAAAAAAAAAAAAATCAAATTTCAGACTAGTCAAGTAGTGTTCACTGGAGAAGATTTGGCGAGCTGGAGCACTTGTAGAAGTTTGAGACTTGAAGCACTGACTCAAGGCAAGACAGAGCACGTGTAGGTAGAGAGCAAGCTTCAGACAAACTTCTGACCCATGCACCTTGATAATGAATTTTATCTCTGCTGCTATTCCAGTCCTGCGCCAAGACTAACTGCATGGTGTTTTGTGATGCAGTCTGAATTCAGTGAAAAAAAAAAATCCATCTGTGATCTAAATTACATTGAGAAGCAGATTTCCAGAAATGTTTTAGAACACTGAGTTGACAGACTCCGCAGTCCTATAAGTTTACTTTGTTTCCCCATTATCCTCATTTCTTTATTCCAATGTGACTTTTAAATGAGGGCAAGAGAAGTCTTCAGAAACATGCCGGGCACATGATTTCATATATTCCTGATAAGAATGTCTATACTTTTCTGTCATCCAGACTTACTGCGTTTAAAAAAAAATTTACAATATACTTCAACAGTTTTTTATATACCTAAAATGCACAATACCATCTGTTCCTTCAAGGTCTCTCTTATTCCAAGTCTTGTCAATCTTCATTCTAGTTGCTTGCTACTTTCTGATTTCTGGTCCAGCCTGCTCTTGTTGTTCTTCACCATATAGATGAAATAAGCAAGCGTCTCTTTCTCATTCACAGGAATATTCCTGAAGTGACGACTGACGGTCTAGAAGGACAACATATAAAAGGACAAATTCAGAAATTAAAAAGTAGAAATAATGAGAACTGTGGGTTCTCTGTGCTTTCCAAAAACAACTTTATGGCCACTGAGCGTAATATACTTTTGGGCAAACATGCACCGATTCAAACTGTCAGTCCTCATTTACTTCTCTCTCTGTCTCTCTCTTTACAGCTGGAAAGTGCATAAGAACAGAGCACAGTCTTGCTATGTCAGCAGTATTTGCAGCCAACCTACAAGTGGAATTTGGAAGCCAGAATGTCCTCCTGCCAAAGCAGCACATTCTCTCCTCAGTGGCATTTCATGCCGAGATTATTTGGAAGAGTAAGTTTTCCCTGCATCTCAATATTTTAAGGAGAGTGTCAGAAATACTGAAAGAGTTTGCTGTGTGAACCTGATGTAGCAAAGATTTAGAGTCCAAAGAAAAAAGCACTGGGTAAGCTTTCACTGAAAGGAACACCAGAGGATTTGCAATAGGAGGGTTAGAGTTCAGTTGGGGCTACCCCTCTCTGATATGAACTTAAGCCCTGAACTATTAGCTGCTTTTTCCTCAGAAAATGAATAGAAAACATTGGAGCTGGATGAGATCTGCTTCTCATATGGAAGAAGCTCTTTTAGGTACCCAGTACAGCTCCAGAGCTGGATTTTGATGCAGGCTGAGCAATAAGTCACTCCAAGAAGATTTATGGAAGTTTGAGTTTTCCTTACGGTGGGGTAGCAGCAGGAGTCTAAGAGCCTCAGGCAGCAGTGATTCAAGCATGGGAGCTGGACGAGGATCCAGCGTAGGGTCAAAGCTGCTCAGACTTCACAGGAAATCTGGGAAGTGTGTGGACAACTTTACGTTAGGCTCCCTTTAAGGTTATTTTCCGCTTGCACAGTAGGTCTTTTTTTTTTTCCCTCCTCCATTTCCTCCTTCCTTGGTATATGCATGGTAAATTGCTTAAGTATGTAGTCCTTCATGTCAGGAAGTAACTGGCAGACTATGAACTGCTTAGTTATAACATGACAAATCAGATCTGCTAACAAGGACATACAACCACCCTGCTTCGTTCACGTTACTCCTATGTGCACTACACTCACATTCTCTATATTCTGTACGTTCACTCCCTAGTTGACTTTGAAAGAACAAGAAAGTGTTTTGCTGTCTTTTTTGGTTTGATGGTTGCTGTTCTTTAAAGCAACAGCAAAACCGTTTGGTCTTTGGGCAGACAGTTGTGAAAACCTCAGCTTACAACCTTATTATCATTCAGTAACTGCTACATTTTCTCCAAGTTTAGAAAAGACTTTTCCTAGAGAATGCCTTCAGATCAAGTCAGGAGAGAGAGCAGAACAGATGCACACCAAGCACAACTAGCCTGAATAACAGAGTTTTCACGGTGTGAAAGAAACAGTAGAGGCCCTTAAGGAAAACAAAACAAAACAAACCAACAAAAAAACCAACTTTTATTGACTTACTAAAGAATCAAAAGACATCATGACAAGGGAAGGAAATAAGGAATCTCAAGTCATGGTCAGTGACTTTGCCTTAAATAATAAGCAACTCCAACCAGTTCAAGTGGCTGTGAGGAAAGAAAAAATAGAGGCACTTAAGGTGACTGTTAATGGGTTAGTTTGAGTTTCAGTAGAACAGCCATTTTCAGCTAACACCCAGGCCACCCAAAACTAGGTTCTGTTTCTGTTTCCTTAAGGTAACAGATTGTGACTATAAACAAGGAGGGAAAGGAAGCAGAGAAAAGCAAGTTACTAAAATATGCTTTCAAGAGCCAGCTTCCATGTTTTCTATGACTATCTCAGGTGAAAGAAAGTACGCTTTCTGTTGCCACCATCTCCTGAGACCTGCCACAGAGCACATGGTACTTACTAGTAAGAGTCACTACAGGTATTAG
The DNA here is from genome assembly GCA_013399475.1 of Chauna torquata. Taxonomy (NCBI): domain Eukaryota; kingdom Metazoa; phylum Chordata; class Aves; order Anseriformes; family Anhimidae; genus Chauna; species Chauna torquata. The sequence goes on from VXAL01018937.1 coordinate 17,081, forward strand.
TGTCCAAGAAATGGGCACCTTGGCATAGGAGCAAAAAAGATTTTTAATAACAAGAGGTAATACTACCACTTGCCATCACTTACTTCTGCTAGCTGAGCCTTGTTGAGTCCAGGCCTAGTCTGCAACTTATAATGTCTCTTGTAACGGCGCAAAGTATTCACTTGGAGCTGGAACAAGTCAACCTGGAAGTGATACAGAGAACAGGGATGAGCACCAACTTTAGCATCTATTAAGCATAAATGCAGAATGATCTAAAAATAACTATTTCCTCCTCAACAGAACTGCTCCTTGGCCGCATTCAGAACCACATCACCTTGCCTTACTGACAAAGCTAAGTCTATTTTGTACTTGTTAATGCTAAAGGACGAAAACAGCCTCAGGGAAATACAAAATTTTGTTCTGGTTCACATGCTGTCAACAGAATTGCTGGCCAATTTCTGCTCTCAATTACACCTCTGCAATCTCTGAGCAAAGGGGAACCTTTTGTTCCCACAAGGTTTAAAAAACTCACATACGAAATATCAGTTCAGCAGGCATTGAACAAATGACTTGTGACATAAAACAGAGTAGGGAGAAGAAATGAAATTCAAATATTTCAGTGGAAAGTGCATAGTTTAAAAGTGGGGACGGGGGAGGCTACAGAAAGATGAAGATCAGGTGGGAAATGCCATATTTCAAAGACAAAAGGAAGCTCTGCCAAAAAACAAGAAGAAAATGACATTGACTGACACACTGCAGAGTTCCATATTCAGTTATGTGATGTGCATCCCTCCGTTTTTAGCCACCAAACAGCCTGCATGCCCTGTAGCACTAACATTCTGAGGTGCCAGCGGGGCCTTCACCAGTCATTCTGGTAATTGATGTAAACTCTGTATCGTAAAGTTTCAGCGGAGATCCATATGGAATAGAAGCACAAACAGCTACAACAAAGGGTCATGTATCCTTAAAAACAAAACAAACGTTACTACTTTTACAAAACCTCCACACAGGAGGTGTGGGGACACAGTTTTGCTGGCAAAATGTTTCTTATTTTAATTCAGAAGAAAGATGCCTTCTGCCAGCATGGGTGGCATTTCCAGCAGAGGGCTCTGCTGACATGGCCAGAACTCAGCTCCTCCACGAACATTACCTTTGCACAACTTTTTGCAATGTCAACAGTACCAGAATCATCACCAAAGCAACCACTGCACACAATGGGACAGAAAAGAGATGATTCTAGCATTTTGTAATACAGAAAGAAATATGCCCATTTCCTTAAAATAAAAAAAAAGTTACAAAAATGGTCTATAATTTGAAGGTAATTTTAAATAGCGCTAAAAATACTACATGCAAAGGTCTGCAGAAGCCTAATATCCCTGGATATCACATACACAATCATACAGAGACCGACTGGGTTCTCTAGTGTCTTTGCAAAATGATGCATGCTAGGTAACAAAGAACCATATTAGGATCCCAGTCACCACTGGAAATATATATTTTTCTTACCTTTAAAAAAGGATTAGTACCTAGCAGCTCCCTGTTTGGACATGGTACACACATGAAGCTGTGCAGTTAGATTATTATACCTCTTTTTATACAAAGTTTTACATGGTCAAAGAATTCATACGGGGATGAAGAAGAAAATTAGAATATCACATATCAGATAAAAATCTTCCTGAAAAAAAATGAGAGTAACTCCATAGCAGTTTCAGTGAGGCTGCAAATTAAAGCCTAATTATTTTCTGATACATGAAAATATCTAAGTGAAACTTCAATGTGCTCAAAATTGGTAAAGCATCCTACAACCTGTTGGTACCTACTGACCTCTGGGACATCTGTTTCATGCTCAGGAGAGTCACCTCCATCATCACTGGTCTTCCTTTTTCTTTTATTTCGGACACTTTGAATAAAATTCTTGTGAAAATCGCATATATACAGATGTCTCACCTAAGAATCAGAAGTGGCGAAAAAGTAAACAAAACAGGTAGTGTAAAAACAGCATTCAACAGCAGCCACTTAGACACCAGTACTGCAGAGTGCATTCTTACTACCTCATGACTGACATTAAGAAATTTCTAATCTTAAACCCCAGGCTTGGTATCATACCCTTGCGTTAAAGATAACTTACGTTACGAAGACTAAAGACAAGGAAAATGAAGGACTCAAGAGCTCCAGTGGAACCTGAGTATCTGCAGATAACATAGCTCTTTTCTATGGCTGCAATCCCATGTCAGAAAAAAATAGTGAACTGTCTGGAGGAAATGCATTTTCTTTAGGAGTTACTATCAGGTAACTATGAAGTAAAATATTATTCTGTTTCACCGTTGCGAACTTTCTAGTTTGAACAGTACATGAGATTATTAATGCAAATGTTTCAAAACCTAGACAAAATAAAAGTTGACTAATTAACTCAATTAAAACAGACAAACTAAGAGCAAAAGTGTCTCCTTCCTATAGCTTATGCTACCATTGAACCCACATTTTAACAGACATTATCTCACTTGAATTAGCACACATACCAAAAAGGACAACAAACGATCAAAATTATTTGATACCAGTAAGGCAAGAATATCTGCAGGTGACACAAGCACCCTACATTCGAAATCCCTTTACGCAGCTCACTTTATTTTATCCCTTCGTTTTGAGTTCATTAGTCTGATTTCATCTTCCTACTTGTAAAGCCTTTCATCTGGCAACCAAGATTTTTTTTCTAAAATGAAATAACTATACCACTAGACAATTCTGTGGGGACTATGATCAGGACAAATATAATTTTATTCCTAAAACCCAAGAGATTCCAAATTTAGTCACTCTTTTCCCACGACATTTCATATTTTGGCTACATAAAAGGGACCTAACCAACTGCAGAAACTACCACACGGATGGACTCAAAACTTCACCTTCTTTGTTTTTAATTTTTTTTTTTTTTTAACCTTTAAAGATCAGATAAGAAAAGCAGGCAGAGCAGGCTTCCGGTAACAGAGTCACTTCTGAGAAATTCCTTCTGCAGTCTTCACAAGCCGCTCTGCTATACCTATTCTCTACTCAGCAAACAACCCATTTCTATCTTGAGCTGACAGCTGTCACTTAATGGCATTAAGCAGTCAGCAGCAAATTGGGCTGTTTAGTGCCGAGCAGCGAACAAACATGCAAGGGCTCTATTTAAAAGGCGGTACACCTCATGTTCCGAGTTTGACGCAATGGTTTATTTTTAAGTAATCTGCTTCACTATAACAGTCATTCTTGCTAATGAAAAAGTCAGTTACGCTTAAACTGAGACAGTAACCCATATCGCTTGTTTCACCTAGCACGTTCCAATACGAAACTGAAATTAAAACAGCATGACAGCCTCCGAAGCCAAGACAGCTTGCTCCTTTGCTCCCCCTGAACATCATCTGCTCCCCTCTGCGTGGAAGCCTCCCTCTCAAACACGGGTTTTAGAGCTGCTGCATTAAGTCTCACGAGACAATCGGTGCCATCAGGAACCGCTGCACCCTCACCTAGGCACGTCTTCCTCTCATCCTAGCGCAAAAGCACTGAAGATTGGGAAACGCGGTCCAGAGGAAGCGAGTTTGCAAAACAAAGCACCGCGCTTCGCACCCCCCCCTCCCCGCAGTTGCAGGGGCGGGAGGAACCCCCCCGGGGAGGCAGAAAGCTCAGCTCGCGGGGCGGGGAAGCAACTTTCCGCCCGGCGCGGCGCTGCCCGGCAGCGGCTGCAGCGCGGGGCGGGCCGGGCACGGCGACGGGCCCGGCCCGTGCCAGAGAGCCCGGCGGCAGC
>VXAL01018937.1:21373-86355 GCA_013399475.1 Chauna torquata
GGGGGGGCCCGCCCGCGTGCCCGCGGCCCCCCCACCCCCCCCCCCCCCCCCCCCGGCCTCCCCTCAGCCGAGCCCCGGCCCCGCGTCCCCTCACGGCCGGCGCTCGGAGCGCTCTCCCCCAGCGCAGTCCCTTCCTCTGGGAAGCCCGAGAAACTCGGCGCCTCCCATCGCCCCCCGGCCCGGCCCGGCCCCTCAGGCAGGAGGCCCCGGCCGTCGGCCTTCCCTTGCCTCACACCGCCGGCGAGCTGCCCAACGTCTCGCCCGCGGACCGAAGCTGAACCGGCATCGCTCTCATTAAACACGGCCAAAAAAGCAAATTTCTCCTCAGTCCTTGTGAATAACTCCCCGGGCCATGCTCGTGCCTGCTCCTGGCGACATCAGCACCCGAGGTGTAGATAGGAAATAACATTTTATTTTTTTCTAATTATGAGATAGAGAGAGTGAAAAGATTGAACCTGGAAAAGTATTTCCCAAAGCAGGCTAACTTGAAACTTTGCATTTCTTCCCTCTTTGCACAAAACACATTTCTCTGTGGAGAAAAGGTGTCACTTGTGGAAACACTGTCACCTGTGTGACACCAGGCAGCAGATGCTGTTGTCAAAGGAGCGTGGGCAGCTGGAAATGGAAAAGCATTTCATCTTCCTGAAGAAAAGACGTTTTGCACAAACAGAAAAAAAAAAAAGGTGCTATAGAATAAAATATTTCTGCAAAGCTTGAAATCATACACCTGGAAAAATGTGCTTTAGTACAGGATGAACTGTGCTGAACTTGCCCCCACGAAGCGCCCATAAGGAGAGAGGCCGCTCAAAGCCCGCGGTCGTCAGAGCAGCCCCGCAGCAGCGCAGGCACCCGCGTCTTGCGGCCGGTTCTGCCTGCTCTGCCGAGACAAGTGAGGAACACTGAAATACGTGTGTTCCAGGCAGCCCTTGCGATACCAAGCGTGTCTCAATAAATCTTGAGGGCAGGGCCCGGTCTTAATACACTTCCTCAACAGTTCTGCCTCTTGTCTTAGTTTTTATTGCTGGTGCACTCAGGCAATGAGTAACTTGTTTGTCTGCACAACTGCTGGAGAACCACAGTGCTCTCTCCTGGGGACAACGCTCCCAGAAGCTGGCCACTCCTAGGGAAAGGTGGTGGAAACAAACGACTTCACCCGCAGACCAGCAAGCAGTTAGTGAAGAGCAAAGATTTAAAGAAGCAAGAAGCCGCTGCTGATAAATGCCCCTACCCCAATTGCCTGGGAGCTGCCTGAAGCAATATGCTCCTCGCAAAAAAACATTCACAGGTCTTCCCTTTTTTTGGGGAAATGGAAAACACCAGAGGGGTGACTGTACTTGTGTGGTCTTAAGAGTTCCTGATAGCAAGCTTTCTAGTTTTATCTTAATGATACAAATAAAAATCAAATATCAGGCTGAAGAAATCTTGGATTGTCAGGCAGAACTGCCTTGACATTGGGGAAGCTCAAAGCACAGACTGTAGGGACAGATGATAACAGAAGCAAGAAGTTAGATAAAAGGGAGCGTGATCATAACAGGAAGGACTTCCTCCTGTCCCCCTGATGAGGAGATGCTGCAGGTGCTCCCTGGACTGCTCCACAGGAAGCTGGGAGCAGCTGGAGAAACAGGCACAAACAGTGCCAGAACAGGCTGGTACTTACCATTAGGCTATTTCATTTCTGCCTGCAACCTCTCATCCCATGCAAATGAAACCATTTTCTTTTTAAGTTGTTTTACAATGCCTACTAAGGGGGAAAAAGCCCTGCTTTTGTCACTGTGTTTGCTAATACAACGCTAACTATCTCCAGCTCAGGATAACCCAATGATGTGTTTTTTCAGTCTTTCAAAAAAATAAAAAAAAGTACATGGAGATCTTCATATAATAGCGTTTTACTTCAGCATATTTATCCTCATGGGAAATCCTCAAGATTTCACAGTTTGATAGTCCAGAACTAGCTTGCTGTAAAATAAACTGCTTCACAGAGACATTCTTTATTAGGTATCTATCACAAACCTGATCTAATAATTCTTTGTGGGAACTGCAATGAAGTGAGAAACAATGTTTCATAAACCCATCAGCACTGAGGCAGCTTTAGTGCCTTTGAAACAGTAATAGCCTGCCCATCCAAGTCAGCCCTCTAATCAAATTAGGGAAACCTGCACAGGCCTTTAAATCTTAGTTGGAGCAGCACCACCTTCTAAAGATAAGTCTGCAATGTAGCTGTCATCTGGAACTTACTGTTTTAATGGCATCATTCAGGGTTCCTGAGACAGAAATGCTACTCTCCGAAAGGTATGTGCTGCCAAAGATGCCCTGGGAAGAACGCTTTTTTTCCCCCCCTCCAATCTTGCACTAAAAGACTGCTCCCACTGTGCAAAGACTAGAACACAAAAAGGGCAGTGAGCTGTTAAAAACCCTCCCCTGAAAACCAACGCGTAGGATGGATCTACTGGCAGCTGCTCACAAGGCAAACACGCTGAGAGAAGGAAAAGAGAGCTTCATCCTCCCCTAGGCTAGGCAATAGATGTGCAACACTGTGCTACCCCAAACTGCAGGAAAAGGCACTTCAGACAAGATGCGCATACAGGCTTGGGTGGTTTTTTTTTTTTTTTTTAATTTCATTCTCACAGCAATTTATCTTGGCAGTAAGCACACAAACTGCTTTTGAGAAAAGCTTTTTGCGTTGCTTTGAACATGCAGCTGATGACAGGCTCAGGGAGGGAAGTGTCCCAGGCATGGTGGCTGCTGCCCAGGTGTCAGCTCCCAGACTCACCTGCAAGGCTCTGTTCTTGAGAGGACAGCAAGGCTCATGCTCCAAGGGCGACTGTGAAAGGTCACCATGCAGGCGTGATGCCTCAGTTCATGAATGATCTCTCCCAACTTACTCAAGTGAGGCCACAGGTGGTGTAGGAGGTCAGCATCATGTTTTCACTTCTCGCTCCAGGTTTTGTCCGCTCCTCCTTGCTTCTCAGTGTCTCCTGCTACCAAGGCTCTCCCATGGCTGTGGGCCCTCCAGGACTGCACCCTTAGGCATGGAGCACCTCCTTGCATGAACATAGCTACCTCCACAACTCTTCCAGCATTGTCCACATCTCCTTAGATTTCTCCTCAGGTACCTCCTTCCTTTGTGAATGCTGCTTTGTGTTAAACTTGTCTGAGCTGAGGTGCTGCTCCTTGGATGGGCTGGTGTTTTGGGGTGTGATGGGGTGTTCCCATCAGTTTCGGAGCTGCCTGGAAGCAGCCAAGGGGCAGATGGGAGTTCACAGCTCCTGCCCCACAGGCACCCCCTGCAGCCCTCAGCTGCTTGAACCTGCCAAGCACACCCAGCACAGTGTTCAGGCATGAAAGCAGCAAACCCTGCAATTTATACCCAATACAAAGGGCAGCTGAGAAGGATGTTTCCCAGTAGCACTGGAGGAAAGCAGTGCGTGATGTGACAGGAATCCTGTGGCAGAGAAACACCAGACCAGGGTAACTAAGCTTCTTCTCATAAGAAGTAAAGAGAAAGGAAGTCAAGCACCAGAGCAAAACAGGCAGGGCCAGTCATTTCTGCACACATAGTTTGAGAAAACACATTAAAAATTTATTTTAAATATATTATAAAAGGAAGTCCATTCAACTTTAAAAACACTAGGCATTCTATTAATGATTCCCAGTTTATGAAAGCTACTACATTAAAGTGCTACAAGTCCTTCACCACTCCCAGATATTAGGCTGTTGGTCCTAATACGCACAGATATAAATATACACTGATTCAAGAGGCACCATCCAGTTTTACAGGTAAAACGCATGCAGTACATGGAATAGACAAACTTAGACCTTATCACCAAAATCCTGGAGAACGCATTTTAAAACCAATTCCCTTCACCACCCTACAGACTAAAGCTATTTGTTACTGTTATCATAAGGGCTAACATATTAGTCTATTAGCTTGATCAGTTTTTTCTTTTTCTTTTTCTTAGCTTGAACTTATTTTATGGCAGAACGTCACATTTGCTTGCTCACTAATTGGGATTAGAACTTTTTTCCTAGAGTTGATCTAATAGTTTTGAGATCACACAGATCCAGTGTCTTTAAATAAAACTCCCAAATCCCTCACATCTGCTGGAATCATTGAAGCCTCTTGGGTAATACAGAAGCGTCAAGAAAGCTCAAATGCAGTGATGAAAGGAGCATACTCAACTAGCAGAGTCAGAGCTAAAAAAAAAAAAAAATAGACATAGGATTTTTATCAGGTTTTCCATAATCTATCATTGCCTAGTTTCATACACAGATCTCCAAGTTAAAGCGTGACATTACAAAGGAGCAATCTGAGCAGGAAGCGAGTTTATTTTAGTTACACTTTAAATTTATAAAGGAAGTCAATCTGACCGGTTAATGAAGAATGTGAAATGAATTGACAACCGAGTGTTGAAAGCTGATGGGAATTTCAGATCTCAGCTGTCCCCTTCTTCACCCAATGCATCTTTCTCCTCCACTTGAACCAAGTGAAGACTTGAAGCTTGTTTTAAAAACATGAACTTGACAATTACTAAGGTAGCAAATAAAGCACTTAAAGCTAAATATTACATAGGTGAGGATCAAGCAATAGGCCACTGGGAAATGGAACAGGACCTACTGCTCCTGACTCCCTGTCCAGCTCCCCTTTTACTATGTATCCTGTGAAAAAAGGCCTTTCAACCCTACCTCCACAAACTCTGACATTAACCTAATGCTATTCACCCTTTTGACAACAATTTGCCAACTATTTAAGAAGCTTGTCATGCTAAATAACTGTTCAAATGGAAACCTAGCTTGCTGCTTCTCAGGTAAGGTCTGGCTTAGGCACTATCAGGCTCCTTTGTTGCTAGTGGTTAGAAATATAGTAGCTGAGTAGGAACATGAACCACAGCAGTTGGGAATGGATGGCACACTTGAATCCCCTGCTAGCAAAGCCAGACTGTTTCAGACATAACTTTACCAGCACTCTTTTGACTGAAAGAAAGCATGACAGGTTGACTGCTAGAGGCTGTCTGTTCTCTCCAGTCAAAACCATTCAAGTATCTGTCCATAGCTTGAAAGACAATTAAAAATAAAGCCTTCTCCCTTTTTACCCAGCAGTTATGCAATTGCCCAATATGACTTTTAGGAGATATCCCTCATCTCCCCTCAGTGATGCAAGTCAGCAGAACTACTATAATGATCCTACAGTTGCTACGAGAGCACCGTGTTCTTGCAGTACTGGTTGCTGGTGGTGCCTGTTTGACTTTCAGTACATTGATGTCTCAGTGCAGCAGGGAAGAGAAAAGTTTGCTGACTGGAACTTTCCAGTAAAGGAAAGCAAAGCCCCATGCATAGACATTACAGTAAAACAAACCAGGAAGAAAGTTAAGGGGAGAAATTGCTTTCTTGCTACTTCTGTATTAGAGATTTGAACATACCTTTTAAAGGTTTCTAAGTGATGAAAGGCATCGACTTTCTATAAGACACTTCTGCTACAGATTTGACATGCCCTTGGGACTATTTGTGATTTCTGATCTGGATACTTAGAACACAAAATGCAGGACCTTGCATGCCAGTGAAATGCATTAGCCTTCACAGTGAGGTGAAACATCCAACAGCTAACCAAGACATCCTCCTGTCTAGCTTTAGTTGTTACAGTGTACCAAAAGGAAGCTGCCATTCTTCCCAAATCTTCCTATCAGGAGTGACATCTACCCTATCCGCCCCCAAGTCATTAATGATATCAATTTAACAGAGGAAACCCAGGAGCTTCTGAATTACTGTGGTCCACACAAATTTTGTACCTGAAGTCAAATATTAAAAAAAAGAAAAAAAAGCACACAAACACTGCACGAGTTAAGCCTTCTCATACATCTTTATCCCCCCCCAACCCCCTCCCTCTTCTCTCTTGTCCAGCAAGGCACTAGGAAATGGTTCAAGTTTAAGCATTTGCTGTACATTTACATTTAAAAAGGCACATCTTTATTTTAATGATGCTGTATTCCCCTTTCAGTAATGGTCACATTTTCTTCTGCTATGGTGTGGAAAAGAAAGTTAAATGCCCAGACATGAAAAAGGACACCTTGTACACCTAAGGTCCCCAAACCTATTACTCTGTATATACGCCTTAGAGATTAGCACCTGTATAAAACAACAAGAACTTGAAGAGCAAATCAAAGTATTATTATGCGACATAACACATCCAGGGATCCCACTCTTGTCTGGGATTCTGATATTTAAAAGCAGGAGAATTTATGCAGCCATGGAATGAAGGTTTGTTTGAATATTTTTGGGGAAAAAAATGAAAAGCATTTATTTTGCATTAGATAATCACTGGTATTTAATCTCCAGTCTGGACTTGCATGCAGATATGAAGATTTGCTTATGTATTCATGCTTTAGCAATTTTGCTTACAAATAACCCAAAGTAATTGGAATAATTAACTAGTTTGCCCAGCCAAGGCTCAATTAAAGATGTAGACAGTAAAATACAGCTTCTATTTCTCAATCAGTGGATGGTTGGCTATATTAAGTCTTCTCATTAGCCAGCAAAGCCTCTAGGGTATTGAAACTTATAATTGATGTAAATAAATTAATAGCTCAAAGCACTGTAAGCCAGTCAGAAGCGTACAGAATTTGTGGGGCACTTAGAAATTCAGGTCGCAAACCTTGAGAAAACAGATGAGATCAACCATATTGAGAAGGACCCAGTGGGACCAGTCATCCCAAAGCTCTGGTTTCCAAGTACTGGTGGTTGGCTGTCAAACAGGAAATGCCTCAACATTCCCCAATCTTTTGGTGCATACTGGTAAGAGATGACCCCTCTCACCAAATTAAGATCACTCTGTGGTAAAAGACCTGCTCATTATTGTAGTTCTCTCTGAAGCAAGCGTCCAGTAAGCCAAGCAGCTAGGACTCCAAAGCTCTCCTCACAAGGTGAGCCCAAGTACAAAGCAAGCCATGCATTTTAGAAACAGAAACTAATCCTCTTGTTAGAAAACTAAGATGCACAAAACTGCACGCAGAATGCTTCACAGTCCATGTATATCACTTGCTGATTGTGTTCCAATTATATAAAAAAATTGCACTGTTCACAGACAAACAGCTTCTTGTTCCACAGGTATTAAAACATTCATAAAGACATCTAGTCAGCCCATCTAGTGAGCCACAGTCAGCACTACCAGACTAATGAGAGCATTAATAACTTAAGGAAAGCAAGCCAGACACAAAGCACTGGAAAGTGGTACTCTCTCCCATAGAAATGAAAAGGGATCCTAATGACAGACATATTGTAGTTACTGAGAACATACAATGTCAACTCTGTTTGACACTGGTCTCGATTCCATAGCTATACTGCTGCAGAACTGTCACAAGGAAAGCCTAGAGCTTTTTTCCTTCCTTCACTCCCAAAATGTTAGACATTAATACATTTGGCAATCCCAGTCCCAGCTGCAGTGCAGTGTCCATTTTCCCCTGCTCTGTGATGGCATGTACCAGGTGAATTGGCAGAACAGGTCAGATATGGCCTCAGCTGTGAGGATACAAGAGGTGGAAATGATTTTGAGCCTCAGTCAATACATCAGACTTGAGAGCTAGACAGGCAGGTAGTTGTGTCCTAACCTGCTCCCAGTTTACAGACAGCGCTACATGGTCTCAGACATCTAAAATGCAGGTAATGATCCTACAGTTGGCAACAGGAGAAAGGGCTTCTTCTGGAGCTCTGCAAAGGAGGGAGCCAGCCTGACTGAGTCTTGACACTAGGCAAAAATCTCCTTGAATTCACAGGAAAGAAAGATATGTCAGAGCAGAGCTTTCCTGCCCCAACGCGGAGGGCAAGTCCAATAACCATGCTTATCAAGAGTCCCAAAGGGGGTATTACCACTCCTGCCCTGAGTGATTCAGCCTTTCACTCCCAGAGCTGGCTGCACACTACCTCCTCCTGCAACATTACTGAATCGACTGTTGGACAAACTGTGGAACTGGACGATTATTGGAAAAGGGCTAGTTTTATTGATTTAGGCAGCATCTTTGCAAAAAGGTTAACTGCACTGTCGTTCACAGCTTTTACTAGAAAGTGTTACTGCTCCCTTCAGTATAAGTTAGCTGAATTATTAAATGTTTTTGCAACTACTTCATTTTAAACCAGTGTGGGTTTTTTTTAAACACTCACTTCAGATAGACTTGAAACCGATGGTCCTCCACTGATCCTTCAGCGTCAGCACTTTTTTCCAGCTTCTAGGATGTGACAATTCTGGTTCAGTGTCTGACAGATCCTGCAGCAAACCAGAAGGGTAATACCTTGCACTGCTAACTGACTACACAAGGGACAGGGTACCAGTGAAACTGGCTCCTTGATCCCACATTTCCACTTCAGTGAACAGATTTCCAGTCACAGTAAACTGTACAGTTCTGCGGATGATGGGAAAGGAAGAGAGATTAAGAGCACATTCCCCCAAGCCTAGAACACTACTGACCACAGGACTCCTGACTGGAACAAACTACAGACTGATGAACAAATGGATAAAAACCAATGGCTAATCCCAGCCCTGACTTAATTATCCTGAATTAATCTGCTCCCACCAACTGTGAGTCAAGTTAACCTCTAAAGGAAAAATGAAAGTTGCCCTCACATTTAATTTTGAGAAACCCTAGAGGTGTCCATGCTAAAATGATGCTGAATAAGAGGTGAATTTGATATCCAAAAGCTCTTAACAAAAATCTTAACCTGTAAGAACTGTGTTCACTTAAAAATTCTCTGCCAATCTTTCACCTTGAGGATTCAACAATGAGTGACAAACTGACTGTAAAGTGAATGGACCAGAAACCCAGATTCCTCATGGTTAATAACTACAGTGATAACCCCAACACTTGGCTGCACTTCCTCTAGTGCTCATTTCTCTATCAGAGCTATCATTTGGAAAGTACTAAGTCAACTTGTTTGAAATATATTGTGGTTTAAGGCAAAAAAAAATATTTGTTTCATTTTACATTTTCATGGCCTATTTTTTTCTTTTATGTCTATGACATCAGAGGATTAAATTTTGTGTTCAAGATTTTACTTAGATGGACTTTGGAAGATAAAGCACCTATGCGGGAACATTTCAGCAGGTGGTATAGCAGCTACATGAAGAACTATACTTTGAAGGTCCTGTAGAAAAAAGTCATTTAACACCAGACCCAGGTGGAAAATAAAAGAGAGAAAAAAAAGCAATTTGAATCAACATTTAGATTCCTATAAAAACAGAGTTTCTGCTCCAGTCTCAGCACAGAAATGGCTCTGGCAAAGCCTTTAAAATTCCACCATCCCCGGAAGAGAAGGATGCAGCATCTTCACAATAAAGACTGGCCTGCTAGTTTACCTTCTCCTGAGATTCTCCCTTTTACCTTCATTAACTGTTAAAAAAAAAAGTATTCTTAAAAAAATTTTTTGTAACCCTCCCCAGTAAAAACTATAATTGTAAAATATATATATATACTCAGTCTTTTAAAGATCAAGATTTCTGTTAAATTTTTCCAAGACGGTTGAGTTTGTATGTTCAAATATCCACTGCTGTGTTGGAGATGAAGGATTGCAGCTATTCATAAAGATCTTTCGATCACTCTCACTGCAGTCCATACAGCTGCTGCTTACTGGATGGTAGAGGGTCTTGTCCTGGAGAAGAGAAATTTCATGTGAGGTCACTTAGCAGGGAAGCAGAGCTGTTTTAAAACCAGCAGAAAGAAGTCTTAGAAACTAAGGCAAGCCATTTTGTCACTTGAATGTATCCGAAGAAGTTGTTCCATGCTCAACTGGTTGGCACGTACCACGTCCATTTCCACCCCTTGCAACAGTATTGAGCCCAATCCTTGCATCTGCACTGGGAAGCTCAAAACCTATTTCTGATGGTAGGTTCTCCAGCCTGCAGGCTCACATCCTGCTGCAGTCACTCCGCAGCACTGTGCATACAGACTGCAAGGACTAGGACATGGCATTTAATCAAGAATTTAGTTACCTGTTTGCAACAAAAGCATTGCTTAGTAGGAGGATGAATAAATCCTCATCTACCTTTGGCATGATCTTCTAGTGTTCAGCCCAAACCAATAAACACAGCACACCTCTTTGCTAACAGGTTTTGCAAGGCTGTTGCATCACCTCACTGACAGCTGCGGACAGGACTGCAAAGACAACGTTCTTCTGCTTAGCAAGCCCTGGAGAAGCAGTGCTCACCACTTCTAACCAGTGAAGCAGGGCAGTCAACTCTTTCTAATCAAGGATAATTAATGGCACAATGACAACAGATGAAGAGGCAAATAAAACATGGGTGGTGACATTTTAAGGAAACTCAGGTGCCTACAGGCAACTTGACACCTTAAATGAACACACACGTATGTGCGCGCACACTCACTCTTCGGTATCTCCACAGCTGGTTTCCCTTCATTCCATGACAGTCATAGAGGGTCACAGGGCTGCTGTGGGAAATGGCATCAAAACAAAACTTCTTGGTATGCTGAGGATCCCCGGGCCGGATGTCTTCTCTCCAGCTAAATGTGAATACCTGCTAGGACAAACAGGACCCTCAGGAAGTAGGTACTTGACACAGTCCTTTCACCAGCAGAATGACATTCCCTTCTTCGCCCACAGGGTGCGGACTGCTTCAGGGAAAGGACAAAACTATCCTAGAGAAAAACTGCTTCCACCTTTGGGGACAGGGACTGCTGACTAGGGGAGTGTATAACAGCTACCCTGTGGACTGCCACACAGCATGCTAAATGAGACTGTGCTGCTGCAAACAGCCATGCTAGTTAGCTTGGGTACTAATAGCAGCCTTGAATGTCTCTGCAATGCAGACATACATCATGGATTAAGTGAGCAGCTGACCAATTACAGCACTTTGCAGCTAGCAAAAAAGAGGGAGAGCTACAGGAGCTCTGAGTTAACACTGGCAGTAAATAGACAAGCCCGCACAGGCAGCCTGCAGTCACCTTGAGAACAGTTTGCCCCATGCCTTCTAGTACAAGAAACCAGGAGGTCCACAGCTCCCCACCCCACTCCACAGGACTGCCAGAAGGATAAACACTAGGACATTGCTTTCCGGTGGTCTCTTCTATTGACCCTGCAATGATCTCTCAGCCCTTCCAGACCTCTTGGTTGGGGTGAAAAGAGAGATACTACAGAAAAGAAGAGAAAGGGTTTTAGCCCTAGTAATTAGGCATAACCTACCAGTGCCTGGCAAAATCATAGCTTTAATGAAAGCCACTGGATGCCAGCACATCGTTAATCCACAGTGCTGGAACATAGGAGAGCAGTTGGTGGACGTACCACCACTCACACGGTCTGCTCCCCTGGAAACTGCTTTCGGCCAGTTTGAAACAGGAGCATGGTCTAGCTGCATCTTAAGTCTGATGATCACGGCTCTGCTCATGACATATACTTTAAGCATTGTAGGACTGAATCGCACAAAAGATTAACTTGTTTAAATGCAGATGCTGGTGTGAAGCTTCTGCTTTCTACTTCAACAAGAACAGCATCTCTGGCAAGGGTGCAAGTATCCTCTGTGACCAGCACTAGCCAACGTTGTGCTGCAGGGCTACTAGCCGGCATGCTTGCCTCTCAGTCCCCAATGGGAATAGGCTGTTCTGGGGGCTCCTTTTGGAGCCAGGTGAGGGAATGGTCCTCTCTTCAGAGAAGATCTCGTGGGAGAGTAAGAAAGACCGGTAATGAGCAGAGTGCTACTGTTTGAAGCAGTGTGGCCAAAAACTTCTGCACAAAGAAGCTACTTTGTTCCTGTCTCCTTTTAAGCCTCTCCTGTGAGAGAAATTACCATAATCATTTAGGTTCAAGGCTACACAAAAGTCCAAAACACATTCTCCTCCTAAACATAAGCCAGCACTAATTGTTCAAGATCCCCCTGACAAAACAGAGGCTTAGTTTTGGACTGTACCTGAATAAATTGGTTTCTAGTTTTCATGCATCAAAATTGATACGCAGCAACCCTTTATCTTCTACTACTGAAGCCATTCCCCTGAAGAGTTACACATGGCTCTGTAACAGAGGCATTGTTTTCTTCATCTTTTCTCAGCTCAGCTGCTACAGTAAAGACAAACTAATATTTCCCTCCCTTCTGTTACAATAAAGCTGTCGTTTCTGGCACCTTATATGTCGAGAGGGTGAATCTATAGCCTGGATGGTTTCATCTCTCTCCAGCAATGGTTGGGTGTTTATAATGCATTTGCCTCCTGTCAGAAGGATGATAGTAAGTGGTTATTGAATGCTCCTGCAGGTTCATTAATATGCATGATGCTCCTCTATCATTTCTTTCAGCACAACCTTTGAAGTTAATATTCTCTTTGTCACATATTACAGCTGGCTTGTTACTGGTTTCTTTTATTATTTTGGCATATTGTTTCCTTGTGCTTTCTTTTGTTCACTCTGAGAACTTCAAAGTGGAGGTAAAAGCCCTGCACAAAGCCTGCTAGGCTTCAGACCCTGCCACAAGCAAATGCCACATCCTGCTACCAAGCCCATCAAGTAAAATTAGCGTGCAGACCTTGGGGTGCGCAGCACCCTCTGTTCACCTGACAGAGCTCTGCAATGGCCTTGCTTCTCAAACATTTGTTTGTTCTTGTAACTTCTCCCCAAATTTATTTAGGAACAAATGAGATATCAGAGGGACTGTTACCTGCACATTGTTCCATGCTGCCTCTCCTCTGTCCTTCACACAGCTTTCCAGCCTCAGTGGGGATCCCAGGGCTCCATGCTTGGTATCCACACACAGTCCAGTTCCTACGTTACGTATCTGAAATAATGAATTAGTCACTGAATCCCCTGCTCTTATCAAGTGACAGCCCAAAGAAGGCTTAAACTGCCTCAAACAGTGGCAGCATTTGTGCAAAGACAGTATTAAGATTCCTTGCTTAACTATGTGTCTGAGCTGGCAGATAACAGCTAGAAGAACGCACAGGAACTCAAAATGGGACCCAGCTGTAAAATAACCTGCAGGACACAGCAAAAACCATCAGCTACAGAACTGCAGACCCCACTGTGCTGCTGTGCGTAACAATCCAATATTTCACTCCTGGGGTGACTCTTCCCCCAGAACACAGCTGACTTTTAAAAACAGGGATGACTTTCCTGGTTTTCAGATGGGAAAACTAAAGAGCAGAGTAGCTCAAAACAGTTGTGTAGCCTTTGGGAATATAAGATTTCTACTATTGCTCAGTTGCCTCCTCTTCCTAGTCCTCCCTGTTGGTATGTTCTGCCTTTTACTAAATATACAACATGCAGACCAGACCAAGCCAAGTCTCTCTTTTTGTATTTGTGCACTAACAGAAACTGCTGCTTAATTGCTTTCATTGAGCAGGCCAATATAACGGTACAGGAATTCTGGTCTTTGAGACATATCAAAGCAGGATCTTTAAATACTTGCCTGTAACCTTACTCACAGCAAACTGGTACTGGAGTACAGAGGTAAGGCAACTTTAATGAACCAAACTGAGTCTGCCCACTGCAGATTTCAGAGCACAAACTTGCCTCTCCCCAGGCAGCTGCTGGAGGCTCCACTGGTGGATAAAACTTTGGCAAGTCCCATGCAACCTCATTCATGAACCACTTGAAGCTCTTGCAGTTGAGGTTGCTGCGGAGTTCCTTCTGAGCTGCGACATCCCCTGCAGAAAGGTGCCGGTACTCTGGTCTGCGCTGGTATATGTACTCTGCATACTCGTCCATCCACACCTCAGCCACCCGCTTCAAGTTCTGTGTGGGTAATAGCCACGTGTGAAAATGAAGGGGAAAAAAAACACAAGAACTCTCTGCACAAACTATTGACATTAGCATTCAGAACAGCTCTCCTGTTTTTGCCCAGAAAGGATTTTCATTCAAAACCACTCTCTCTCTCCAGCTTTAGGACAAAGATTATTTTTATTATTCTCTAGTTCCAAGGGACTTTTAGAAAGATATTTTCAGCTGAGGTCAAAAGAGAATCCTGGGACTTGGCCGTTATATCTAGTTCCTTGTGGCTAAGAAAAATAACATTAATCAAAAGTGGTGGTTTTTTTGTTTTTTTTTTTAAATTTCCAAAAAAAAAAGACACAAGTCATAGAACAATGCTGGTAAATATCACTGGCCATTCAAAGGTCCCTGACAAAAAGCTTCTTTCTTAAGTCTTTCCTATTGCATTTTATACCCACCTAAGAATGGGATTTGTACTACTCTCTTCTGGGAAGCTTCAGTTCACAATATTCTTTCTTACCACTATTTTTTGGTTTCCTTGTGTAAAAAGCTGTTTAAAAGAAACTCTGAGATACGGTAGGAATATGAAGCTTTCAGGAAATGACCCTTCAGAACAGAACCAAAGGGTTTACTTCTTGGCAGCAGTATATTTTACTTTGCTCTGCACAGCAACCTCACAAAAAAACAAAACAAAACAAAATAAAACAAACAAAAAACCCCACACCCAACAAAATCATGCCTTTCACATCAGTGCTAACTCTAGCTTTGTACTGGCTCTGCAATGAGACTTGCATCTCTTCTTTCCGGAGAAATACACGTAACTGCACGTGCTGAACTCAAGTATCATGGTAATGCTAAAACAGCGTCTTAATCCACCTTGTAATTCCAACACAGCAATGAACACCACCCTACTGAGATGTCTGCCCTACTGCTTATCATAAGACACTCAGGAGACCGTTGGACCTTGGACTGTTCTCTGGCAACATCAGGTACATTTCTGGTGCCACACAGTAATGCGCCATGTGCAGTCATGACTTCAGCGACCCAACAGCACTACCCACCTTGCCTGAAGGCAGTCAGTCCAGCAGTGGTCATCCATTGCCAAAAAAAATTAGGATGTTAAGAACAAGAAGTGCACTGACCCTGCCCCAAATGCCACCTACACAAAACAAGAGCAGGCGTTCATCTCAAGGTGACTTTATAATCTCAGATGCCAAGAAACAGCCTTCCCTGCACCTGTCCATCATTTCCTTCCAGCACTGTGGGAGTATGCAAGAGCCAAATACTAAATCAAAAGAAATATAGCTCCTTTCTGAAGAGATGGCACAGACACGAGAGCACTCTGTCCCTCTGACAAGTCATTGCTGGGCTGAGTAATAAATCCAGACCCATAACTAGGGAAATACTATTAAACTGAGAAACATTTTAACACTGTGCAAGCCATAAGACTGTGCAACAGCAGGGTACCTTTTTGGGGTTTATAAGTTTTTGCAGCCTTCCTGCTCCTATGATTTTTTTCTCCCCACCAGAGGGCAATGCAATCCCTTCTCAATTTGAGAAATTAATGGACAAGGCTAGTGCACAATAAGCAAAGGCTCTCTCCTCTCTGCGCTACACTAGATTAAGAAATAAGATGGCACAGAACCTTCCATTGTGGAGAATTACAGCTTGCTCACTCAGTGATCTCTGATGCTTGAAACAGAGGTCTTCCAATCACCAAAACACAATCAGCATGCTGAAGCCTGCTGCTCTTAGAGAGCACAACTAAAACGACCGAACCATTACACAAATAAAACTGTCTTGTTTTTTTGTTGGTGATTCCATACCGATTGCCTGATTGCAAAGTTCCTTGTCAACACCTAGCAATGGCTGGTATTTTGAGTATGGCAGCTGTCTGTATATGAGTCTGTAGCTCCCCTAGACTCTCTTCCCTTTAGGCTAGACATCCATCTCTGCCAAAACTGGTCCATTTGACCCCTGTACAAGTACAATTTGTGTACTACAAGCCTAACTTTCCATCCCTTTGTGGGGTAACAGGAGACAATGGCATGGTCACATTGCTGTCAGACATCTTTCTTAGCTTAAGAGATAGAGAAAATAGAAGAGCTCTGCTTTGCAAAACCTTCCAAGAGGCTGGTGTCTGATCATGCACAGGATGAGGGGGACCATCATTGCCACTTACTCTTGCCAGGCTGACTCCTGTTGGAACCTTGTATGGAACATATTTTCTGTAGATATGACCAACTCTAGAGCAAGGGATGTCCTCCATACGACCCCCACACATCCATACCTGTGAAACAGCAGAGATACAGATTCACTCTTGGTTATATGGAGAAAAAAAAAGAAGACAGACTTTCAAGTGATGAAAAAGCTTAACCCAGATTTTTTTTTCTTTACTTTAAAGTACACTCTCTCTGAAATAGCCTCCCTCCTTGCTTTAGTCTCAAATCCTATAACTACTTGCTTAGAGCCATGCAAGCCTTGATTTAGTGCAAGTACTATCAAGCCCAATGGCTAAACAGTTTAATTTTGCATTCCTTAGAGAAAAGAACAGAAAAAAATCCAAGAACCCAGAGAACAGCACACTTTAAATTGACATATGTTCTTACAGCAATAGTAACCATAATAGTTAAACTGGACTGCCATATAAGATCCTGGGTATAGGTTGTGCAGGGGAGGGGCCATCTCTATAGTACAGGTCATGTCTTACGCAAAACACTCCAGGGAATTCATGAGCCTGGCTCAAGTGTCAGAAAGCAGTAAAAACCTGCTACTTTTCCCTGTGGTTATCACTGCAAAGTCTGGGATCTCTGTCATATGGTTTTACTGCTGACAGGCACTCATTGCTTTTGCAGCCTTACAATTAAGTAGAAATGCCTTCCCAGTGAAAACATTAATTATCCTTAAAAAAGCCCTCAGACAGTCAATGAAACACACTGCTAGTTAAAAACGACTACCTTGATGCTTGATTAATGTCTAGATGATGCCCAGAAGTTTCCTTCCCCATCCGGGAAGACTTAACTCTGTGCCAACAGTCTGCAACAACTTTGTTATACCTTATATATAGCATGGATGTAGACCCTTTGCCCAAGCAAGTGAAACTAAAGGAGATGTCTTCTGAACCAGATAATCCATTTCATTAGGTTTAAGAAATGTATTCATATGTGCTTCCCAGAGATATCTAATCGATAGTGAAAGTATCCTTCACTATGCAAAACAAATGATTTTCTGAATTCTTGAAGCATGACATTGTATGGCCTTCATTTTGTCCCTAGATCTCCTGTTAATACCCCCAAGGCAACAGTATTAGAGAAGGCCTGTTGGTGCTGCAAGCTGATGCAGAGCTCTTGATCTCTTCATTCACTGTGGCTAATTTGAGCCACCACAGTTCTCTGTACATTGAGCTTAGTCAACAGCTTCACACATAGCAGGCAATTCCATTAATATTCTATGGTGACAATATTAAATACTTAGCTCGGAAGAGAAATATTTGGCCAAGGCTGCTGCATAATTATTAACTCTGACACTAAAGTCCTCTGGAGTTTCAGCTCTGTCTACTGGCCCTAATAATTACAGTCATTTGCTGACTGTGTATAACTTAATGGAGGTTGATTGCTCTCTGTTAGTGGAATATTTTTCACAGGTAACTTCTAAAGTTCAAGGTACTTAATTACATGCCATTATGGTGGGTGAGAGGGAGAGAGAGAGAGAGAGAGAGAGAGAGAGAGAGAGAGAGAGAGAGAGAAGAAAGTTGACAAACACTCCTACAGAATTTCATTCCTTTTGTCCCTGCTGTGTCTTAAGAGTCTGGTTCTAAAGAGATGAATATGAAAAAATAAACTTGCACTCAGCTTCTGTGAAGTTTCTAGTGGAATTAGAAATGCTTCTTATTCTGTATCTGCAGTGCTTTTTACTACAGAGGGCCACGATGTGATTTCTCTGCTAGAAAATTAACAGGTAGACTGAGAAAACAAGAATTTGGAGACGTTTTCTGTTTCCATGACAGAAATGGTTTGTACAAGGCTGTAAGAGCTGCAACAGATCTGTCCAGAACTTGGGAACTATAAAAAACTGCAGGAATAGCTGAAGAAGCCTAGAGCTTAGTTGCATAGGCAGAAACATTCTTCAACAACCTGTATTTTTACACTGTACATACACTGCACCCAGCATCAAGAAAGCCCTATTGGTTCACAAGCAGCTGCATTTTAGTGTAACACAAGCCTGAATGAAAATACCAGCTTGTTATCCTTGCTGCCTGCCCAAATGGTTCCTTACCTGCCCTTGATCTCTAAGGAAAGGCTTTCAGTCAAGCCGTCGCAAATGCACATCTCCTCTGAAAACACAACTTCCTTGAGAAACTGACCCCTGCAGTCAACAGACAGCTAGAGAGAAAAGCTCTGTCCTTGCACTGCAGGTCTCCTGAAGCAACATAGACAGCTCTTCTCTATTGCGTGGTACGCTGGAGATGAAGAGAATGTGGAAGCTAGACAGCATGATGAGATGTTGGGCCAAGAGCTCCTCGCTGGTATGAGAAGACTCCAGGCACAGAAGAAGATACTACATAAACACATGTAATTATATGGTAAGAGAAGCCACTTAACTGACTTACTGCCCAAGTAAATCTAAGATCAGTTTTACCTGCTCTTTTCCTAATTATGCTTAAAAATATTTACTCCGCAGTGATGCTGCAACATTGCTGTGCGGAGCCAATGGTAAGCTTCCTAATTCCTGCTAGCAGACCTCAGTGACCCTTTCAAGGTGCTTTGCCAACTCAGTGCTTTTTTAATATTGTCTCATGCTGCAAGTGACAGTGTGGCATTTGCAGTACAAATCTAATTTTAAAAGCATGCTTTCCATTCATTCATTGCTGCTTTGATTTATTTTATTAGTGAGCTTCTTTGTGTGGTGACAGAACTCATTACAACCTCCATAAAGACAACTACCAGTCCTTATCTATAAAACTGGAAGAAAGCAGAGAGGGGAAGAGTGTGACATGCATCAGTAGAACATAGCTAACAAAAGCATTAGAAAGTTAGAGTTAAAGGTCAGGGGAATCACATCCAAGGGTCTGTCAAGGAACAACTGCAAGTGAAGCAAACCCAAAATAGCTGTGTGCTAGCTGAGAGAACACTTCCACTCAGCTGGCAATATTTGGTTGTTTCTAAGCAAGGGTACAGTTCACAGGCATGACACATCAGAACTTGCACTGCTACAAACACAGCACTGCCAAACAGCTGAAACAGTGTTGTTCTGGGAGGGGGGGAGCACATTGTGCCTACACAGTAACACTGACTGCCACTTCACTGTGTTCTCCTTAGGCCAGGGGAGCCAGCTTCTTTCTCTCTCTCTCTCTCTTTTTTGATTGCTGTTTTATAGAAGGGTGAGCTGGTGCCTCACCTTTCTGGCTGACATGACAGTAAACATCAGAGCCTGAACTTGATGTACTTAATTTCAAACAGTGATTTACTAGAATGCTGTAAGAACAAGAATTAAAGCTGGTCAGGCAGGCAGGGCTTTATAAAATGATCTAATCAGATCACTAGGAGAGAACAGGAAATTTCTGTTCCTCCTCAGGCACAATTTTATCAATCTACATTTGAATTAGGAATCTAGCAGCTGACAGATCTGCTGAAATTAACTGAAAGCCTGGCTACACTGAGGTCAGTGGGAATACTGCAACAGACTTTTCTAAAGCCACAGCCTCCCCCTAATCATAAAATCATATACTGGAGAAGTAAAATAACAACATGGGTGATATTATTTGTCCTCTCAGTGGCTTGGAGAGCTATAACTCTGTACTCATAAAGTGACTCAAGAACCTTTAACTTAGCTAGCGTGCTATGAGAGCACAAGATAATAAGCCACCTATTCTCTACGTGGGAATGTTATGCTGATCCAATTCCCATTCTGCCATTTCAGAAAACAATGTCACGTAAGACAGCTAAACTTCTCCTCTCAAACACACAATACAATACCACAGTTAGTATGTGAACACAAATTATCTGGGTATACAAGGTTTACGGTTTCCAGAGACTGCAGCATGATGAGCCAATGCCTCCCAAGACAGGAAAAAAAAAACAAAACATAAACAAACAAAAACAAAACAAAAAACCCACACACACACAAAAGAATGAGTCAAGCCTTGAAAAGAAAACTGCTTCTGGTAGGTACAACAAAAATAAAGACTATGAGGTGGATCAATGGAGAGAAGCTGGCTGGTTGTCTGAGCACACACTGAAAGGTGGGAAGAAAAGGACACAGTGGATAAGCCAAGGGGGTGCTCCGCATAACTAGGTAAGTGAGAGAATGAAAGCAAGGGCAAACAGTAATTCAGGAAAATTGTAATTCTCTGCATTGTAAGCATCAGTTGCCATTACAGCTGGGACTTACTGCTCTATAAAAGATTGAGGTGACTAAAAAGGCGCTGGGATCTATGTGTTTGCATAACACCTTCTCTCGCACAACATACACCAGCATGGCTCCTCCCTACCATCTGGAGCATTTTAGAGTAATGTTCTAAATCCAATAATCACATTTAAGAGTAGGGGCAGGGGTGTGCGCATGTCCATTTTCCTGCTGGTGTGTGGTGGAAAGCTACTCTGAAATCTGACCCACGTACATAGGGTGAACAGAGACCAAAAATTCTAGTTGACAGTCTGAAACCAATCTCTGCATCAACAGGATAGGAAGGGAGAAAGAAACCACCCTTTACTGCAGCTGAGAGCCTTAGAGCTAAGCAGCATGTGCTGGCTTAAAAAAAAAAAAAAGCAGAATGCCAGGCCTGTTTCAGTGTGGGCAAATGTGAGCTGCTGGAAAGCGGTGTGAGAATGTGCCCGGAATAAGCAGTGAAGGCTCACAATCAGCACTGACTTCAGTGACACAACTAGAAACGTTGTCAGAAGTAATCCCTTGGCACCTGCACCCTAACTGTGCACCTGCAGCAGGCCAGTGGCAAAGCATGAATCAGAAATGTGCTGCTGACATGGGGCAAAGGAGATGCGTACATTAGATATGTGAGCAGAAACTATAGAGCACTTGGATTTCTTGGAAAATACACTACTTGTTTTATGTTGTGGAAATTGGGAGAAGCAATCCCTGTTGACGCTTTGGAAAAAGGATCTGGACAGATGCAATGATCTGTGATCACCAGTGCAAGTGCTGTGAATGTTTCCTATTGCTCAAGCAAAGAGTGAAGACTAAGTATTGCCCATCTCTTTTGCCTCTCTTTAAGTGTTCTTTTTGGGGCAAATACTAATGCAGTTTTTTTGTACCAAGCTATTAGAATTTTATAAAGGCTTTGGAATCTCTAAATTTCAAGACAAATGTTTCTAAAACCGACAAGATGCATCACCTAGTGAGGGACATTCCAGATTCTCATTGTTTGCTCTTGATGTACAATGTACAATCAAAGGATCGAGAACCACACCACTCAAGACCTGACATACTAAGTACCTCTATATTTATACCTACACAAGTCAGAGACATCACTTTTTCCTCTTCTGTTTCCCCATACTCCAAAAATCAGAGACTATATATTTATGGAAGAGAGGCATGAAGCAGTTTAGTGAGGATTATGTTAACCAAGAAGAATGGAAGCCACAAAAACACTGGAAAAGAGGCAACATGATCACAAAAGAAACAGTGTGCAGATAAGCGTTATACAAAGTAGTATTTCCAGAAAAGGAGCAGTTTAAATGCTTTGTATATACTGCCCTGAATTAAATACATTAATCTCAAAGAAAATGAAGTGGTTATGCAGGCAACAGAACGTAGGTATTTGCAGATGCAGGAGCATTCAGAAAATCAGAGCTATTAAGTTGTGTTTAGAAGAGGAAAGACACTTTGGGTAAAGTATTTAATTTTGTTCACATCGCTGCAGAAAGATACAAAAGACTAGGAAAAGCTATAAAGGGAAGAGGTATGGAAGTGAGTCCCAAAAAGGGAAAAAAAAAGAGCCTCCAAGAAAGTCCATTAAACAGACAAACTAGGGCTGAAGAGTTAGGGACAGCAGAAAGAAAATTTAACAAGTGTTGCACAGAAACATTTGTGCATACTTTTTTTTTTTTTAACCCTTTCTCCAAAATACAGGAATGCACTCAAAAGTTAATATCTTGTAATCCACTGAGATGAAGGAAAACGATTCCCACACCATGCAGATCTGCAGCGCACTTTGCCTAGAGCATTCTGCATGCAAGGTTCACAAAGGGATGAGGCTCATTTGAACAGGCATAATGACTGCAACTAAAATACAAGACTGAAATCTTCCTGTTGCATCTGACCATTACCTGAAATAGGAAGCCCTGTAGAAGTACTGGGTGATACACACTGAGCTATTCTGGATACACACAAGCCAAGACAAGGGAGAAATACATGTTTTTCTCTTAAATATGGAATGGATAGATTGACTCCTTCATTGGTAATCTAGAAATTTTGAGGGATTGAGACTGCAAGCCAGCATTTAGGGTTAGGACCCAAGTTAGAAAGTTTGTTTCTAATTTAAAGTTCACCTAAATTTTTTTGTCCCCACAGTTTGCTATGCTTTCTAATGAAGTTTTGCGTACACATTTCATCCAAGGAACGAGGCTTTTACTAATGGAGTTTGATCCATCCCCTGGTTAAATGCTTTCTGAGGTGCTAAAGACTGATGGTTTCTCTCTTGGCTTGCCTTCAGCCTGAACGTTTCTTCTATGAAGGAAGCAGAACCTGCTGATGACAGAAGTACATATGATCTCAAAACAGAAAGGCAAGAGGCTCCTAAATAAACTTATTTGCAGTCTCTCAGCCACAGAGCCCTGGATTTTAAAATAAAAAACTGTGAAGTGTAGTCCATACATGGCCAAAAAAGAGTATGTTTGAGGGAAAAAAAGATCTACTCCTGGTGAGACTTGAGAAGGCCAAAACTGATGCAGCAGTTCAAAGACCAACTGTACAAACCAGTACCTGCACCCACAACTCCCAGGCACAGGAATGGATTCTTTATTAAAGCTGGGCTGTAAATTTGGCACACTTAGAATCTGAATTCGCGTTAGATAATAAATAAAGTGAAAGTAGGTACCCCATGTCTAAACCCAGAGCTTTAAATTATTTGACAGTGCCCCTTTAAGTACAAAATCTCAGTCTGCTTCTAAAGGTAAAACCAGAGCTCTAAGCTCTCCAGGAAATGTCACAGCTTCATAAATTCTATGAACAAACCTTCTATTCTTGCAATTCCAGCAGAATTATTAAATCTATCAGCCACAGATGAATGTATCAATTTATCTTAATTTCTGAAAATATACTGAACCTGTTTCAGTTAAAACTTCATTTTTCTGTTGCACAATGAAACAAAAAAGGGGGTCTTTGCAGAGATTAATTAAAGCAAATTTATCCCTCTATAAATTACCATCTCTGGACTGAAATAAAACACAGTGTTTCAGAGAGGATAAGCAAACAGATGAATGGAGTAGTCTTATTTCCTGCAGATCAAGCAGCGCGACTGTGCTGTGGCATTAGAGACAAAGGGCTTGCCCAGCCACTGTCATCACTCTTGGAAACCAGCATTTTCAAAAAGGGCCAAGGAAAAGAGGCTGAATACTGCCACTACCCCTCCTGCAGAGAATGACATTGTTACACAATTTCATTACACGCAACACAAACAATAAATGGCTCTAACTGTAAGGGCATCCCCAAAGAAGGAGTCCCTCCCTCCCTTCCTGCTGCCATTACAGAGGACAAGGGACCTCCGACACAGCTTTACTACTTATTTTTTTGTGAGCAAACAAAGGAAGAAAAAACATTGTTTGCTGTATGGTAATACATGGTACATATGCATGGTAATTTGGCTTGCTGTATACAGTTTGATATGCCTTTGAATTGCATAGAGGCATTGAAATCTCAGAATCTGTTTTGTTAGACATCACCCATGACTGTTTGTCAGGGGAGACACATGAGGAGATGAGGAGACAGACGAGGAATTTCAGCTAGCATTACTACTGACTTCTGGCCCCATGCTGAGGCCAGCTAGCTTAGTTCAGCAGCATCCAGACACCTATAAGATTATATATTCTAAATCTCTTAAAGAGAAAACACGCAGTGGCTCAGAGTTTAATGTAGAAATCTACTTAATTCTCTAAAGGCTATGGGAAGGATTCCCATCACTGAAGAGAAGAACAGACACCTGTATTCAGCGACCTGGGGCATCCCAGTGTGTTTCCTAGAATGTATTTCAGAGTGGCATATTCCATGACAACACAAGTACCGGTGGTCTTTGTGGGTCACAGTGACTTGTTACTATTAGTATGCACTTTCAGTCAGCTGGCTAACTCTTATTTTAAATCCCTCAAACTGAACAGCTCGGTCAATCAGTAAGTAACAGAACTGTCCTCAAGCCAGGTAGATAATGATCTGAAGTCATTGCCAGCAGCAGCGTTATTATTCCAATTGTTGAACATTTATTTCAGGGTAATTAGCAGGCTCAGTTCCTTGCAGCCAGGAGTCAGATGGATTGACCACAGACAGTAAGTTACTCTCATCTCTGGGAACTCAAGCTCAGGACTGAGGTACTCAACCAGGCGAACAATGAGGTGCCTGAATTCCTTTCACTCAAGGACAGTATTTCATCTTCCTGCTAGGGTGAGTGCAAAAAGCCTAACAGTTATAGATAGCTCCACGCAAGCTGACTTACCCTTGCTGGGAAGAGCACATGCATCTGAAGCTGTGACCACAGAACGGGGGGCACCCCAGCTAATGCTCCAAAACTGACCCTCACAAATGACTGGTGACATCATCGCTGTTTCTTCTGCATACTATCTTACTACTCCCACCTCTTTCACCTTTAGTCACACGCAAAAGGACAAGACAGATCATTCACATTCCGTACCTCAGCACAATTCTTACTTTTCAAAGCAAAAGTAATTTCCAGAGAAAATAGCTCACCTTAAAGGATATTTCATACTGCTCTCCTCCCCATATCTCCAGACCTGCATCATACCCTCCCAGCTCCCAGAACCACTTTCTATCGACTGCAAACAGTCCTCCAGCCATTACAGGAGACCTTAAGGAAAAACCAGACTCCATATTACAAACATATTCAAAGATACAGATCTCTAGCTAAGCATTTAAAAACAAAGCAAGATTTCACAAATTTTCTTTTCACCACCCAGTGTTCGCGGTGCATTTGCAGCCCTGTAGGAACAAACAGTTGTTTCTGCATTATCTAATAATTTCCTACTTGCAAATGAGGAGGACTAGACTAGGCTCCTTTGAGAGCCAATAAATGCCTCTCCTCCAAACAGGCAAGAGAGTTCACCATTAAGTGACAGGACATAACCTCTCCCAGAGGGACCCATATACTGCATATGTAGTGCCCTTTGTCTCAGTAATACGACCAAGTCATTGAGCTTGACCTCAAAAGGTGTTTTTTTTTTTCTTTTTATGCTGCAGAAGTAAAAAGGACAGCAGAACTGTCTCAATGTTGGCAAGCACAGCAACAGCAGAACATAACTTGATCACAGATTTACTTCTGCAATGCACTGCAATCATCAAAATTGCTGTAATTATTCTGCTAGGTTTTCTTCTCCCCCCACCTGAGAATGACATATAAACTGCCACTGGTTTGTTGTTTTTGGCAGAGCATTAGGGATACTAAGTTACGTTTGAAAGATCTCAGTAATAAATGACCATATTAAATGTTACACATTACAGTTTTAAATGAAATGTTAACTTCTGCGGAAATTAAGGTGGCAAAAAATAGCAATGAAAGAGTGTTCACAGCTACTACACAATGCATTTCTTTTAAATCAACAAAGCAAACGGCTGCCAAAAGGCAAGTAGCTTACAATCAGCTTCTGGCTTCTAGTACACCGAGGTGTAAACCAACCCTGTAACATGGTGTTATTT
Organism: Chauna torquata; assembly: GCA_013399475.1. NCBI lineage: Eukaryota > Metazoa > Chordata > Aves > Anseriformes > Anhimidae > Chauna > Chauna torquata. The sequence goes on from VXAL01018937.1 coordinate 46,937, forward strand.
TGTTAGCCAGCTCTTAGCACACTGCATTTCAGTAACTTACTCAAAGGGATCACTGGGATCAAGTTTCTGTAACTCAGGAGGAATAGGAATCCTCTTGTAATACATCTCCCAGTCAAATGCACCTCGCATTGCGTCTCCAGCCTGAGTCTCATATCCAAAGTGGTCATGATCAATAACATCAATCATTGGACAAACGATAGTCTTGCGGTTTCGGGCAATGCGATCTGAAGATTGGAGAAACACGTTAGAAAAATCTGAACCAGTTGGTTCTTTTGACCGTGAAATTACAGAAAAGAGCATCAAAATATGAAATTGTCCAAGAGCTATATAGCTTTCTTCCCTTTCATTCTCTTTTGAGCAGATGCTCCAATTTATATCAATTTGTCTGGTGTTTCTGAGATAGTTAATATACTCGAGCTAAAACTATTGAGATAAAAACACCAGGCACTCATGCTATCATGGCTATCACCCTAAGGCAGAATAGAAAGACACAGCCGCGTTACCTCATACCTAAACCACCAGGTTAAAAAAACAACAATCTTGTACTTACTTAGTTAACAGTCCTCATTTTAACGAGCGACTGGGATGTGAACCCTTTCTGCACTGATTCAAAACCAGGGCAATAACCCATTGTACCACCTAGTTTTAATTGCTATGCCAGAATCTGGCAGGAAGTGATCCAGACTAATGGCATAACTACTCTCAGCAGGCTTGAGAAATGCAAGTGCACCTCCTCCTCTCAGCCTTTTCTTCCAATCAAATAATACAAGACAGGATTAATTCCTGCATAAACATCTGGAACTTCTTAAATACTTTATTACTGAGAAGGTCTCTTGTTGGAAGTTAACTTTCCAAGCAGATGCGACAAACGATGTTTCAACTTCCAATGCACGTCTAACAGAAATCCTTTCTATGCTTCAAAATTAAAGCACACTGTACATGTTCTCATTTAAATGGCATTTCAGCTAATTCTGTGCTCCCTCCCTAGGGCTCAAGAAGCTGCAAATGTTTTACACTATTACCAGATACAAACTGTTGTGAAAGCAACAGTATTACCATCCAACAATCCTGCTGACAAATATGCCTTCTTTCTTAAACCTCCACTTGACTATTGTTGCCACAGTTTATTCCACAAAGCCACACCTCAGAGAGAGCTTTGACAAGTCACTTGCAATAGGGTTGCAAACGAGTTTGGCATTCTTTAGAGCAAAGTTTCTACTTTCACACAGCGGCATATCTGGCAGCCAAAGTGAACTGGATACTGCAAGATACCCACTCTAAACAATGTGGGCCGAGCAGTACATACAACCGGAAAACCTACCAAATCTATAGCAGGGCACAGATCACAGAGAACACACCCTTCCAAAACAAGCACAAAATCCAGATAGCATCATTCCACTCAGCTGAGCACTGCAAAAACAAACAAAAAAGGGAGCTTGCTACTTAAACAGAAATATGCTTAAGAAGCACCTGGCTAAAGGTAGTGCTGGCCAGAGGCATATCGATATCAGAAACAGAAGGCATAGTCCTTTCAATTAGTCATCCCTGAAGAACTGACATTGTAAGATGAAGCACTGCCTTGGAAAGGAGTACACATTTCCACAAATACATACCAGCGGCTGTTATTCACAAGAAATATTTTCCACAGGCTTGCAGACTATGAAGTTGAACTCAGTTATACAGGAGAAAAAAACTGGAAGCTACTTAAAAACTGTACATAAAGATCTTCTCTGAATCATAAAGCAATTACTCTCTGCAAGCTACAGAATGACCATGCAGTAGTTTACTTTTCTAACAAGCTGTAAATTATTTAAGATTTCATTTAGCGAGGAAATAGAAGAAGAATATGATCTTTGCTCTTTAATTAAGCAAAGCATATTATAGGGTTATTGTACGGTCTAGCACAGAAAAAAATCTTGTGATAAAGGCTACAAGTTGCCAACAATTCCCTTGAGTCTTGTGGTTTTTCCCCCCCCCCCCCAACCTTTAAGATATTTCATGTTCTTTTTGTCCACTTACAGCATGAGGAGACAGCAGAAGGTTGAAATAAAATAAATTCAACATTAATATACGTTGCCAGCTCCTTACCAGTTCAGTCTTCAGCCACATACAACACTTGACACCACCATGCTTACCTAACAGGGGTGGCAGCCAGTTCACGTTGGCCTCGCAATGGGAATCCAAGAAGGTGATAACATCTCCAATTGCCATGGAGGCCCCCAGCATTCGAGTTCTTATCAGCCCTTCTCTCTTTTTGGTTCGGAGGATTCTTACATTTGGGAACTGGGCCATATAATCTTCCAGGCGTTTCTTCAGGTGTTCTGTATGAAAATGAGAAAGTAAAACACTGTGCCAAATAATTTATTGAAAACGCAGTTCCTTCTTTACCAGAAAATGATGCCTTTGGAAGTAGGTCCTGAACAGTTAACAAATGCACTAACAAGAAAAAAGAATAATTTTGTTTAAATCCAAGGCTTAAACATAACTTCTTAACCAAGACTTCTGAAGATGTTCTCAAACTTTAGGAGGAATAAAAAAAAGGAGGAACCAGGAGAAGATGGAGAAGTGCAGGACAAAAAAAAGCAGAGAAAGGGGAAAAAGGAATAAGTCGTCAACAAGCAGACCTCTAGGAGAACTTTATCAGAAGACTGCAGGGATTCTTAAGTATTTTGCAGAAAAATAACGTAGCTTAGAAGAGACACAAAACAATTTAATTTTAAAAGTAAACTGCACTCAGTGCATTCAAGTTGCGTTTGGTTTCTTCAAAACACAAAACACGACCATCCACTCATGCATAAATAAAAAATAGAAAAAAGCCTAGTCAGACATCCCTCCACGCAAGCAAGGCAGGCATAGCCTCTGTATATATTTGGATGGCTACATAAAATGCTTATGATAAGAGATATTTGCATTTAAATACGGAAATATTTATGCTACTGAATATGGACTGAAGCCACATTTGAAATAGCAGGCACACTTGTGGTCACTATGATTAACAAGAATTCAGACAGGAAAGCTGCAGAAAAAGATTAGTGAGTGATCAAAACAATGGATAGCTTGGTTAGATGTGGAAATAAAAAGCTTGGTCTACATAAAGAGTGAGGGGCACACAGCTGTCTTTACATCAGAGAGCAAAGCACCAAAGAAAATCCTAAAAATAGGCTAAGAGCTGACACTGGCCTAATCGCTAATGGGTGGATCTTAGGCATCTGAAGTTCTGACTTACTTGACAGCAAACTCCATTCACAGTGTGCCAGGGACTGTTCATTAACGCTTCATACTATCCACTGCCATCAACCATTGATCAAGAAAACAAGCCTCTCTAAGCAAAAGCCAGTCAGTCAAATCTAAGCAATCAACTAATCTTAAAATCTCATATGCTAAACTTCAATGGAAGCAATCACTCAAATCCAAATAACCTTGCAGGTTTATTTGCCTTGACCACAGGGAACAAAGCAGGAGCTTTGCCCAGGTGCCGTGAGTTGTCCTACGCAACGCACCACTCCTGCACCAACAGAATACAGGGGAGTCTTCCTTTGATTCCAAAACAGGCATGAAAGGTAGGGGCTGAAAAGGCAGGCAGTGTAAAAGCACCCCTGAATAGGGTGCCAGGGAAGCCCAGTACTGGAATAGCTCTCTAAAAAGATCAAAAGGGTAAATAAACTTAACTAAGTTATGAGCTCTCCCACATGGTGCTGACATAGCAATTATACTTTAGGGTTTTAGCTGCTGGAGGAAAAAACGGGCAAAATCCCTACGAGTACCATATGTTCTGCACCTCTCCTTTGAAGTAATTACACCTACCTCCATTGAAAGATAACCCAAATCAACTTTTTTGCTTTGGAGGTACTCCTAGCAAGCTCTTTACCTTTTTCAAAGCTTTATTTAACATTCCCCATGATTTTTTGCTCACAAATGCATTTCAGTGTTTTGCCTAACAAGTCTAATTGTCCCACACTATCTACATAGGTTTGCCTGTTCAATAAAGCCCTTAGTACTTTTTGCTGTCTAGCACACTTTTCCGTCATCCTTTTCAAGTCTCTTCTGAATAGATCTTTGCAAGCAACCAGAAATTTTGTCCACTCAATTACAGATTTTTCAAATAAGAGGCTTCTATAGAGACTAGATTCATTATTAGTGCAGCTGCCTTCCTCATGTGGCAGTGGGTAGACTTAAAAGGCAGAAGAAAAAAAAAAAGGCCACCACCACTGTTTTCTAACATCACAGATCATCCTTTGCCATTGTTAGTTTATCACAAAAGAGAAGAAGAAAAAAAAAAGTCCTCACTTCAAGCATAAACCAGCTAAGCCCAAGCTATAAGGTATGGCTTAATAAATCTACCCAAGACAAGTTAAGTGAAAGAGAGGGGCTGCTGGTGCTCATTATAATAAAAGGAATGAATTGGCGCACAGAAGACTTGGGTCTGATCTGATTCCCCAACCAGTAACCACAGACATGGTAGCATTTGCAAGATCAGATCCTGCAATATTTATCTAAACCAGACCTACAAAGCACAGGAAAGCCCTAAAAAAATCCACAGCTCCAAAACAGTGGAAAATATTCATATACTTTCCATGACTATTTCAATAGAAATGAGAATGAGACTGTGAAAGATCCCAGAGGTTTGTCTTCCACCTGTGTGCTGCTAATTATACGTTTTGGCATCATACACCTTTCTGAACTGTCCTGCTTTGTTTTGCGATTTCATCTGTGATGACACCTGCAGGCAGCCTAACAGATTCCTCCAGCAGTACAAGCATGGCATAGCTGAGCCTGCTACCAAGAAACATTAGCACGTTTTTGGATCTTTACTTGCACGGGCAGACACATACAAGCAAACAAAAAATCACTGCGGACTGGCCGTACTTGTAGTGACTATAATGACTGCTCTGCTACAGACTAACTGAAGACAGACTGATTTACAGCTAACAATGAAGAAGCAGCTACGAACTGGGAGAGATTTCCCCAGTTTTATAGTGTAATAGCAGAAAAAAGATTTAGGAGTCACAGAGTTTGCTCAGGCAAGTACTCTGCAAAGACAGCAGGAAGTCTAATCCACTGATTTCTCATTCTGCATCTGCCACTACAACTTCCACATGTTAGGCTTGGTTCTTTAGCACTCCTCTACTTTGTTTCCACAGTTAAAACAAACAAAAAAAACCCAAAGTATTTCATGGTTGCAGCAAGTAGCCTGCTCTATGCTGCATTGGTAAGAAATGCCTCACAGACTAAAGTCATTTTACGTCTCTGATGGACGGAAGAGGCAAGAAAAAGTTGCAGGTATTTCATCAGCACCTGTGTGTTCTCACTGATGCAGCACCCACACACATCAAGTGCAGTCCTCATAGCTAGGAGAGATGATGCTCAGCTAAGCTGCTCCCAAGAGCTGTAGAAAAATCCATGCTCAATCATTGCATGTTATAAGTTACGTATCATGAACAGCAAGCTAGAAGACTTCATTTACATATCTATTTTCCCTTACTGAAGAGCCAGACTTTCAAGGAACCTCACAAATAACATAACATCATAACAGCAAAACATAATTTTCAAAGACAAGGTTTTCTTGTTTCCTTAGCCCTGCTCTATGCCTGCTCCCCAGCCTGGCCTCCATGAGCCCACACGGAAGATGTTTATTTCATTCTATTACAAATATTGTTATGATTAAGTCAATTTTTACTTTTAAAACGAAAATCTCACAAAACAAACAAGTGACATTAACTACTACAAAATTTTATGAGGCTTTAAAAAACATATTATGGCATCTTGTCACACTAAGTAATTTTTATTACAAGGGCAATTTTCTTTAATGAAAGTTGTTAGGTGAGCTGGATGGATTCCAGTGGCTGTGCCTACTCTGGGCAAAGTACACTCCAAACATATAAATGAGAGCAGGATTATCTGTATATTAAAAACAAGGCTGGTAGCTTGCTAACAGACTTTGCAATAAACTTGATATACAGTACATACATTAACAGTACCAGTCAAGAACTACCTAAACTACCACCAGTCAAGAAATACTATTTTCTTTATTTTGAACTATAAATAAAAATTTGTGCAAAGAAAGAAGCTTCAACAGTAGGCCTGCTTAAGATAAGTGGTCCCAATGCTTTTTTTCCCCTAGGTCGTGTTTCTGTGGTCTTCTTACTGCACTTCTTCCCTCCGGCCTCACCATCCGAGCAGAGCTGCCCTCAGATGCCATTAGCCTGGTGACCACTTGTAGCATGGCAAGGACTTTCCAAGACAGGAATTTCTTACATCCAGCTGAGTTTTCATCCCAGCCACTGCACATTTCCTTATTGATCAGGCACAAACATTATCACTTCAAAAATAAACATATGTAGAAGCTGGACAAGGACAGAGGAGCCCAAGGATCATCTTTTTTATAGCTTAGAGAAGCAAATACATGAGAAACAGGGCAACTTAGACATGGATCTGCAGCACAGACCAGCTTAAATGGTACTGCAGTCCCAGGATCCATAGGACTCAACTGTCCAGTCAAGGCAAAAGTTACCTCAATACATCCTCTCACTGCAAACCACACAGCCTGTCTCCACGTGGCAGTGTCTGGATCTTCCCCATCTCTTTTTCTTCCCAGCGGCTCAGCCACTTTTTCAGAGAGGCAAGTGCAAAACCACCAATAGCTTTGTAGCTTATTTTGAATTGATTTGGCTTGGACCAAAGTTGTTTTCCCACAAATATCAGTGAAAAAGATTCAGCAGTTCTCAAAATTATAACTTCTTAACCTATACAGACAAAACGGTATTTAAAGTGAAACAGTTATTCCCCTCAAGAGCTGCTTTGAGACACAAAGGAACTGTATTCCCCTGAGCTTACACAGCTCAGTTTTGCAGACAGCAGTAAGCCACTGTATTGCCACAGCTAACAGTGGAAGCCTCACCTGTTTTGTGTCCTTTCCCCTTCCCCAAATCACACACCTGAAGTACCTGCTTAGAAGCAGTTGCATATAGGGTGCTTACCTTCCCAACTGACAGCCACAAAACCCACCGCTACGTGCAATGCTGCGTTCATCCCTCACTGGGCAAGCTGGATGCACACGCCAGGCTGCTTCCCAGTAGGCTGAGAGCATTAAAGAGAACTGCGTGCGCCAGGCCTGCTGAGTAGCTGAGAGCTTCTTTTGCTTTTAAGCAAGAGCCCTGCAGGAAGCAGAGCTGATGAATCAGGTCGTTCTCTCCTGAGACACAGAGATGGGTGTTGCTTTGAGAAAGACACTGGGCTCCTGTAGAGCAGACTCATGGTGGTCTGGTAGCAGTATGGGACTCTCCAGAGCTTGGCCGATCGAGAAGACCTTCACCTCCAACTACAACTGAGAGGTGCTCAACGCATTTGCTTTCTGTACTTTGAAGGATTCAAGCTGCACATTTTGAATCATGGGGCCATTGCTCAGGCTTTTGAGCTGTCAAGGTCATTAATTGATCTACTAAAGATAGCAGATTTTTTTGGTCCCATTCCATGAAATCTTTCTTCTCACAGATGTTTGAACTCTCAGTAGCTGCAGGAAAAGAAAACTTTACTTTCACTCAGGAAAAAGCGTCCTCTGCAGAAGAAAACAGGGTAGTGCTTCTAGGCCTCAACACAGAGTTTGTATGGCAATGACATGGTTGGTATAAAGTCTTTTTACATGTGTCCCTGTAAGATCTCTGCAATATTTGGAAGGGAAGGGGGTAACCAACATTTGTGATCTTGGGAGAGAAACAAATTAATTCATTGTAAGTACCAGTCAGGGCTTGAAACTATGATAAAGATTTATGTCCAGAGAAAGGACAGGGGAAGTTTTTCCCTCCTTAATTCCGCTAGTGCAGTGTTTCATGGTTCATGTGTTACTTCACACCTATTGGTTTTGGCTTCTGAATTTTACACTGTACAGCAAATCTTTGACACTAGTGCCCTTGCTCTTATGAGTACCACCAGCCTAATCAGAATGAGCAGCACTGCAGAAACCAGGAACATTCCCAGACACCTTCCTGCATTACTCAGATGCCACCAGTGAAACAGAAGTTCCCTCTGCCCTACACAGGTTCAGCATCCTGCCTCCTGCTGAGATACTTTGATTATGAAGAAAGGAAAGTCGTTACACTCCGGAAATTCAGAGGACTTTCCCCCTCCAGCTGTATGGCACATGACACAGGAGAAGAGAACTAGAGGATCTGCAGAATTTCCTTTTAGCCAAACAGGGCTAGTTTTTCTCTCCTGCAGGTTATTTTGGCTGGTTTCCAAGCACCAAAACCTGAAGTGCAACTGTTTGTCTGGCATTTGTTTACTGGTTATCCCAGCCTCCCGTCCCTACCCTCCTACACGCAGACATGCTCGTTTAAGATTACAAATGAGCCCATTCATCTTTACTTAGATACTTGGGCCTAACGTGCTGTTTAACAATTTAAGAATGAATTACACTTCTTCCTGAATCTATCACAATGTGCAAGCCAGGCCTCCCTGAAATAGAAAGCTCTACATCATTGAAATTAACTTCTCTCTCTGTTTTGTACAGATGAGTAATCCTTTTAAATAGCTAAATGTGCTGGTACCCAAACAGGCAGCACTTACACTAGTTTTAATTTTCCTTCTGTGTTTTCAAGCTCTGATTAGTGAAGTTTGGGAGGGTAATAAACTGTTTTAATAAATTACACTACGAACACCAGTCCCTATAATAGCAACTGATTAAGCTGATCACAGCCTTCCAAGCAGTATCTTCTTATAAACAAAGAAGAAAAGGCCTGGCAAGGGAGAAAATTAATATCTGTTGCTTCACTGATTACAGTTCTGTGGTAGACTGCCTTAAAATGACTGGTAGCTCTGCAGACCTGTGCTCTGCCAGCACTCTGTCCTCCTTCACTGGCAGTGGGGACAGGGCCCAGTTTCCACAGCCCACCCTGCATCAGTGTTAGGTCTCAGCACTGGGAGAAAAAAGCTATGTGCAAGGGACAAGAGCTGAAGCTGTACCACCCCACTTGATAATCTAGCAGTTATCACTCTATAGATGATAAATTCCGTTTCTGGAAATCTTACCAACTTTGTTCTCTTCCTAAACGTTTACTTACAAAAAGCAAAGTGTCCATTTTATGTACAATAAAGTGCACAAAAGTGGAAGTGTAGGACCTAAGAAATAAGCCAGATTACAAGTTGCTGGGGCAAAAAGACCACATGCAAAACTGTGCTGTGTGCTTTCACAAACTCAAGTTGTTTAAACTTCAGCTGTCCTGAATATATGACTTCCTGAATATGCAACGGGAACTTTCTCACAGCTTCCTCCACCCTACAGCAGACATTCAAACCCTGCTCAGTTACAGTTTCAGGAGATACTAGGACTGAACACAGATACAAAGGTGTAGCCATAAAATGAGAAAATCCACTTTTACTGGCATAGCATATAAATACAACTAGACCCCAGGGCAAGTTTAGTATATGCTGCATTTCCAAGCAGGGAAATACACAGTGAACAATCATCTTAGCTATGGCATAACCTTTTATTCTTTCAGGAAAGTTTCATTTGTAAAGGAGTCTTTTCCAGTTGTTTCTTCCTGAGGGAATCCAAAAAAATTCACTTACTCATCCTTCCCTCATGCTGTAAGGTTTAATCACCTTTTGTTTGTTAGGAGCAGTGGAGCTAACCTGTGTTGCGTGCATCAGTTCTCACATCCTCTGTACTGACTTCCTGGTTAATCTACAATATCAGTTTTTCTTCCTGTGCCATAACCAATCCTTCCCAGGGTAAAACAGTCAGTCATTCTCATTAGTTTACTCTTCTCCCTTCCAGTTTCATTAAATATGTATCAAGATTAAAGCACTCACTTAGGTTTTTTCCTCCTCTGTTGACTAGATTTGATCCAAAGAGGTGATTTGGTGACTCTCAGTCATTTCCCTGCTGATTGCTTTTGACATTAGAGAATGTTTTGCTGACATACAAACTGCATAGCTACAGTTTTTCAGTCGCATAGCCTTCGTAGCAGCTGAAACAGGAGTGAACTCCTTGCAGCACACTTAATATTCAGCTCAAGTTAGATGTAGCCATGGTGACTAGCAGGAAGGGCACTACTGTCCCAAATACTTCCTTTAAAGTGGGGAATCTGTGCCCTCATCTTAAGGCCAAATAAGTGTTTTCAATTATCTAGTTGCTTAACCAAGGGAATGTCTGCATGCCTGCTCAGTGCTAATGTACTCTTACTAAATTGATAAACACTGCATGGGCAGACGAAACCCCTGAAAATTGTTAAGACAAGCCATCACACCAATGGCATCACCACTGCCAGCACCCAGAGGCTCATGTGTGCGCCACACACTGGTTCAGGATCTTGCAAATTTATACTTCACTTTCCCTACTGAAATTAAAAATCACAAGACCAGATTAATCTTTAACTGCCTTTAATCTACATCAACTGCTTTTGAGCACTGCAGAGACAAGCAAGGATGTTAGAGTGTTTCAAAAGTTTACTCATAGGACATAACCAACTAAACTGAACACAACTGTTCTGCAATCTGCAGGCTTCAAAGCAGATCAGATGCACAGGGAATGAATCAGAGCAAACTGCTGTGCTAGAGAGGTTAGCTGCTTCTACTTCTGGTTAGCACGTCAGTGTACTTGCACTATGGATAGCGATGTACGGGATAAGATATGACTAAAACCTACGACTGACACCAAAAAAATAACCAACTTGCCATCAATTGAAGAGATGTAGGCAGATGAAGTGTTAAGACATTTCATGTTGAAACATTTTGGAACATTTCAAAGGTGTGAGATTAAAGCCTTAAAAGTTACTGAACTCTGCTGGGGGAAAAAAAGGCAAAAAAAAAAAAGAAAAAACAACCCAAAACAAGGCAGTCCTCAGAGATTCAGCTTTGCCTTTATCAGCAGTATTCATGTAAAAAGAACTTCTTGGCCTGAAAGTAATTGCTCTGTAGAAAATGACAAAACAAGGAAAGATTCCAGAGAGTGCAGGAATTAACAGAAAAAGCTATTCCGGACTTTTGTCTGTTAGAGAATATAACATTAGGTCCAAGATGTAACCCACTTGAATGTTGCTTTGATTTGGTAGGAATGCATCCCTTTGGACTCCAAAGGCTTTGATCTCAAATGTCTAAGCAAGGAAGAATAACTATGAAGGTTAAAATTAATAGCACAGATCTATAAAATTTTGCTTTGGGGTTGCAGCCAATCAGCATATTGGAAAACTGATAATTCATCATTCCTAGAATGACACCCATATATTAGTAACCATGAATGACGAAGCAAAATGTTTGCATTGTAGTCTGTATGTCAGAGAACAAAACATGAAATATTTGGCAAACAAAAGTTACCAATATAGCTGTGGGAAAAGTACACATATATTTGACTTGAAGTAACAAATCCTGGTATGTCAGAAGTATATTTTTACAAACTCAACACTTCACTCTTTTCTTCCAGACCTCTTTGCCATCAGTTCCCAATGCTCTTGTTTACTTTATTGGCAAGAAATGCAACTATTACAGTAAGTTGCTGACACCTGCCAGGAAGGTCTGTAAATCTATTAAATCCTGAAGCACAAATCCAGGACTGTTCACAGCTGTGCTGATACCACAACTAAAACATCTCATGGAAAATAATATTGTTCTCACCTCACACAGTCATTTTGGCTCGATGACATAGGGGAGAGATTAGTACTGACAGCTGAAGATATGCTGCTTTTACTTCTTGAGCCTTGGCTTCCACTGTCCAATATGGTAAACTACCATGTTCCACTGGAGACATCACATATTTAGCTTATCGGTAATAGGCAACAGAGGTCCTCATGATATTTATGAATAGATGCTATCTTGAGTGAATGAATGTGCCAGAAAATATCACTGCAATTAAAGCTATACAAAAAAGGAACATGTTTTAGATTATCCACTTTTATTTCTAAATTGCAGAAGCATTACCTTCCAATTTTCTCAAAGTGAAGAAGTTTCCACCTTTATCAAAGTCCCTATATTAGAACAGCAGCTTCGTCAATACCACCCAAAATGCATGCTTAAATAGCAGAAACTATGATTACCAATAGTAGACATCATATATAAGCCCTAGCAGAGGGTGTTCGAATCACATTTCTAATTAACTTCTCTACAGAAGCAACTGTAAAACATTAAAATGTTGATTTGCACAGCAGCTGACAGGTATCTAGATATTTTTGACTCCTAGCAGATGAGGACACATACTTCAAGGTGAGGAGAAGAAAATTAAATCTGTTTTCCTGCAACTTCCACTAATAGCAAGCTACATGCATAGGGTTTCATAATAGCAAGCAATACAGTTAGATTTATTTAATGAGCTGTAATGGAAAGCCTGCTCCTCAATTATTTTTTCTAAACTTTAGTTTGCCAGACATTCTTCACTACAAAATAATTAGCTCAGAAAGAGGTCATAGTAAACTGGACCCTTTAAATCTACTTCATCTCCTTTCCAGAAGGATCCTTCAGCAGTAGCAACTGGTCTTAAAGTAATAAATACAAGAAGATGAAAAGTAAACTGGTTAGTTAATTTAGGCTGTCACAAAAAAAGCTCAAGTAAACAACTACAATGGGCCCTCAGGTCCTTTAAAACGCTAGAGAATATACTTTTAATGCTCTCCAGCCATTGCTTAATGAACAATGCAATTTTTAGATGTCCCTTTATGAAAGTACACACAAGTACAGAAACGGTGTTTAAAGACATTAAAAAATGAATACTCAAGAAGAAAAAATTTAGAAAATTTAATCACGTCCACATTTCACTATGAATCCAAAGCAAGCTCTGTCACTCACTTATCTAAAATATTCCACTTCCACAAGACATGGCCAGAAGTAGAGAATAACAAGTTACTTTTTTTCATTAAATAAAATTGGTCAACTGCACCAGGCTTTATGCTCCACTCCCCATGGTGCTCACTATAGAATATTGTGTAGTCCACAAATTCACTACAACAATATAAATGCTCTGCTGTAGTACCTACAATTTACACAGCAGTTTTGGTAACAAACATCACATCTCAACTGTGGGTCACAACCACTTAAGTGACTTTGGAGCCTGAATCCTATTTCACTTTTAATATTTGTACCACTACCTGAATGAGCGGTATTCACCAAAGTCAAGTCATTTTCTACATGGAAAAGTTGCACAGGTATTGGCTTCCATCAGAAGCAATTTAACAGTGAAAGTCTTAGAACTTGACTGCACTCTGAGAACTACTTACACTGACTTTATGTAGCTGGTAGTGTTAAATCACAAGACAAATGACCATGCCCACAAACTAAGCATTATCAAGAAGCTGAGTTTTAATGACATACAAATATCAAAAAGTATGTTTTGTGATAAAAAAATTATTCTAATGAAAGTGAGAAGTGCAATTTTTCTCAGACTTCCAAGTCTCTACACCTAGAAGGACCAACCTGCTACCACTTACCCAAGGGGAGATCTTGCTGACAGTTATTTCAAAGCCATTATGAAAATCTAAACAAACCTGAGATGATTTGCAATGAATGATAAGGGCAAGAAAACAAAAACAAAAAACCCTACAATCTATTCATCCTGTAAATTAATTTACAAAAATAATCCTTTTGTAAGTTAACAGTTATCACAACTTCTACACAAGAACTTGAAAGAAACATTTAAGAAAAGGTTGTGGAAAAACAGTTGCCTAAGAAAAGCTGCTTGTTGACCCCCCCAATTCTTTAAGGTTAAAAGTTCTAAAAGAATCATATTCAAAATTCAGTAAGAAAAACTGTCACCATTTTGTCCTAAGCACAGCCACTATATTCAGATACGTACTAACCAGATGCACTTTAATGCATTTAAGAGGAAAAAAATGACTTTTACAATGCTTGTGTCTAAAGATGAAAAGATAATCTCTTTAGCTGCATAAATCCTTTGCTGTTCCATTTGAAGATCAAAAAATTCAGTTTTTAAACTTTTTTTTACTTCAGATACTAAGAGCATGATTTCTTTCAATTAAAGCCTGGCAGATGAGGTTAATGGAACAGAGTTGTATTTGCTGCATATCTGATGCTGCACCAAATTACACATTAATCATCCCTTGCTTTTTCCTTTCAGTACACTGTGCTTAGCGGCTTATGCCCTTCAGACCAAATTATGCTACATGTGGTTCAGACAAGTAGCCTTAACCACATTTGTTTTTCCATTCAGATTATCCCATATGGTTACCTTCAGAATTACTTGTACTGCAATATAAACACAAAAAAGTCACAGAGATTTATCTTTAAAAGGGAAAACGGGGATTTGGCTGTAACTACCTCTGACATCTGTGAACAGATAAGCTCCAAGACTCCCAACAGTAAACTTCCAAGCAAGCTACAGAACGCTGCGGAGCTAGCACAAACAGGGAAGGATGACCAACTCTACAGGAGGAGAGGACAAATGATAGGGAAAAAAGTTAGTGAAAACCAACTTTGTCAGAGGTGAAAACAGATGACACTGCTCAGGGAAAACACTCCTTGGACTCCTTTATTACAAGGCCTACAAGAATCTTGCTGCCTTTCAAAGATGAGCAGTGGCCACAGGTCTCATTCTGGGCTCACAATGCTTAGGTGTTTTCCAAGCGTAAAATAGCAGCTCTAATTCTTACTGCACAAAGTCCTGCTGAAAAAACACGACTAAGCAAAAAGTAAAAATGAGGAAAGAAAAATTAAAAACAGATGAATAAATAAATATTTTCAGGACTCCTAAATAATTTTCATAAAATAAAGCTCAGGGAAATAGAGTAGTGGTGAAAGATAAAGCTATAACCTGGAACCTCCCTAACAGCCCTCCCCAAGGGAAAATAAGATCCCATGCACCCTGCTTATAATATTTTATCCTCCAAATCAAATAAATGAGTATGCATGCCACATCCTAAAAGACTTTTTTTTAACCTCAGAGCCAGAAGGTTGATTTTGCAACTGCATTGTCATATTGGGTTAATCATATTCAATGCAGTTGTAATTGTTACTGCCTTTCAGACACAGGTGCAGATTTTGCCTGGTTACTGTAAAGATGATGTTAAGTCTATGCATTTCCACTGCACATATATACAATGCCGTGAGGCTGACAGCCCAGCTGACCTAACACTCCCAGAACAACCCTGATGTTTGGAGGCTGCAATATTTTCAGCGCTCCCACATTCAACTTCACTACTGTATCAACACAGTGCTTTGCATATTACATACGCTTTAGAGATGACTGATGCTGCAGTTCTTGTTCTTCAACAAGGGACAACACTTGTTCTAAAACACTGTCATTTATACAAAAGCAGTCTTAAAAATGAGTAAGAACAGGCTGTCAGACAATATGCAAATAACTGAACAGCAAAATGTGACGTATATGAAATTTAAGCACTTAACCACATTCACTGATTTCTGTCAAGCTAGACCATAGAATAAGATATACCTAAAGTACTTCTGAACCACCTGCGTGGAGTGTGGACTTTCTTCTGCACATAGCTAACCCAAAGTACATGGCAAGATGTTTCTTTTAAATAGTTCTTTTAAACAGCAATAGTTACAGCCTTCTTGCACATAGTAAATTTACAATGCCTAGAGTAATTTAAAATTTTCAGTTGCTGCTAAGGGTGAAAATGTAAAAACATGACTGTTTTACATTAAAGAAAGGTCTGAAAATACATTATGTCACTTTGTTCCAGATAACAATACTAATGCAAACAAGTTCTTAAATTTTTAGAGGTACGTCTTTCCTAGACTGCTTTGCCTTTTGGTGAGTCAACATGGCAACGGGGGCATTGGGGCATACAAGGTCCTTGTGCAGCCTATTTTAGTAGGTCTGCTCTTCCAATACATTTGGATTCCTTCATTTTGGAGTTTCTTACCTATAAAAGGGATATTAGCTTTCAGTGTTGCCTCTTATAACATTCTTACGGAAAAACTAACTGAAATATTTGCTAGGTAAGTGGACAGCAGACTGAAAACTGGCTGAGCTTTCAGGCCCTAAGGGTTGTAATCTGCAGCATGAAGCAGAGCTGGAGGACTGCACAGTCACTGGCTGTGCACCCTAGGTGTTGATATCAGGGCTAATACCATTGAATATCTTTATCCAAGACCTCGATGATCAGACTGCATGAACCCCCAGAGGTTTTGCAGATGATAAAAACCTGGGAGGAATGGTTGATGTGCCACTCAGAGGAACTTTGACACGATAAACTAGCAACCAGGAAGCTCATGAAGTTCAACAAATGGAAATGCAAATTCCTGCACCTGGCAGGGAATAACCCCATGCACCAAGACTGACTGGGAACTGAGCAGCTGGAAAGCGGCTTTGCATGAAAGGACCTGGGAGTTCTTGGGCACAAATTGAAATACAGGAAAGACTGCGTAAGATTTTTTTTTTTTTATTTAAACAAAGTCACTAAGAGTGATTGAGCAGCAGAACAGGTTCCCCAGAGAGATTATGGAGCCTCCACCCTTGGAGATTTTCAAAACTTAAGATCTTGAGTAACCTGCTGTAGCTGAGATCAAGGGAGTTGAGTTAGATGATCTCCAGCTGTCTTTTCCAACCTCAACTATTTTTTTTTTAAACTCTGTAAGCATTCCAGTCCAGCCTCCACCTGAAAGAGATCGCTTCTCCAAAACAGACACAACATTGGAGAGTTTGACTTCGGCCTTTCACCCATTGGTAGTATAAACTTGATGTTCCATTTCTGTAGAAAACTACCAAGGGCGTATCAGGTATGAAGCAAAGAACATATAGACAAGGATCCTGCAAAGACAAAATTTGCCATCCTCTGCCCTCTGTTCTTTTAACTTAAGGCTGTCCATTCATGTAGCAAGAGACAAGGGCAGCTTTACACTTGCTCATGCAAACTACAAGAATTAGATGGAGATCAACAATTCATTTTGCACAAGACAAATACTCAAGATAAACAGCTTGATTTTTCACAACCGTAGATTCAGATTGTTCACCTAAGAATAAAAGCAGCCCTTGAAGCATCACAAACTGCCTGTTATTCACTGCCTGCTAGCAATAATAAAATGCCAGAGTCGATACAAAAACCTGTAGTGTTTCAAACTGACCTGCTTTTCAACTTCTCTTCCCCTCCTCCCATTTCTATGATATAACTTGCTTACCACTCAACAGCATTATAATTAAATAATCAAAAGCAAACAAGTTTCACATCTGACAGTCCCCAGGAGAAAACTGATATACATGAAAAAAGCATTTTAGTTTACTTAGGGCCATTCTGGTAACAACAAGCTCTGAGGGATATAATTAGCACCCTGCAAGCCAGTATATGAAAAGGCTTAATTTAACTGAGATCAGAACTAAAGAATAGCTATAGAAACTAAAAGTGAACCCACAAATCCAGATAGGACTGCCACATCTAAGCATTTTTATGATCAGGGATTCTAAAGTCATAATTTACACGTACTGCATTCTGATTTCTGCTTATCTAGAAGGGCAAGTATTATTTTGGACCACCATGAAATAACTGAGGTTAATCTGAGGAGGTCAGTCCATGGGTCTTTAGCAGTTCTCACTAGGATGCAGGAAAAGGCAGACTGTGTCCGGCAGTTCATTCTTACTCTCCAAAAATAGCTACCAAATTGGTGTCTCTCTCTTTAATATAACCCATACTCTTGCACATTAAAACCTTCCTATTGCTTTTAAATGCCCATGGTCAGGAAAAGGAAGTCCTCATATCACCTACATGCCCACAACATTTGTGGGGAAAAAAGCACAAGCTATTTTAACAATCTCACTGGGAATGCTATGCTGACAACAGAGACTAATTAGAGAAAGTAGAAATAGCCCCATAATATTTAATCTGTTGCGACCAATGGCACATGCTGGAAAGCAGTTTCTTTTAAGCTAACCCAGCCTAGATTATGAAGACAGTCTAACAAGGGTGTCCCCACAGCCAAAGAAAGTCAAATGTCAACAAAGACAGCTGCTGGAGGCAACAACATACTCTGCCACTCGCGGCGGACTCGTTGCTACCGCTGCACTGCATTAGACTGATCCCACAGACAGCTAGGCTTTCCCAGAGCAATGTGGTTGATATGGAATCCAGCATTAAGTTTGAAATAAGACTAGATTTTGATCATTCGCATTATATTGCAGACATCTAAAAAAATTCCAGACAGTAAGTTGTTCCAGCATATTCAGATTTTTCAAATACAAAGCAAAGGAAATATTTCAAAAACATGACTTGTAAAGCTTTTGCTGCTTGCTGTTAAGATTTGTTGTCATCAGGACAGCCTTTTTTGGCTGAAAAATGTTTATTGTTAAAGGTCACAGAATCATCTCTCTCAAACAAATTAAGAAATAAATGGCTGTTGACACTTTCAGAAGATGATTCATCTGCCCAGGAGCTCCAATAACGAAAGCAACACAGCTGCCTCTCAGGTATGCTGTAGAACACAGCAGTCACCAACTAACCCAGAAATCTGTCTTCACTCTCCTGTCACTGCTAGCTGACTTCTCAACTCTCTTCATAACCACACCAAAAATTTCTTACTCTCAAGACTGAAAACAGATGAAGAATGTATGAAAGTAACAACAGTCAGAAGAAAACACTGATGTGTGCAGCAGCCAGGTGTCCATCCTTACTACTTCTATTATTAGTAAAGTCCTCTTTACTTCATGTGAAATAAAGATTCTCCATGTATGAGAACTGATCAGATACACAGATGAAAGACGCTGATGGATTGATGCCAATCATTACCCGCAGAAACCCGTGCAACAGCAGAACAAGGGAACCTCAAGTGCAGCTTGGCAAAGTCCAATACATTTAACTCTAACACAGGTCAGTTCATAAGAAACGCTAGCAGGAAGGACAGTCTCCTTGCTGGGGATAGCCAAGTTTTTGAAGGTTAGTCTTTTTTAAAGGGTTATTAAAGTGCTAGAGGTCTGTTTAGACAACCATCAAATGAAAGGCCACCAGGAGGTACAGCAGAATATATATGATATTTTATCTTGTCGGGGTAATCTCTCGATAAAAAAATTAATAGGGTTTTATTGAGCAATTATCCTTTTCATCTTTTGCTGTTCACTGGAGTTTATGATGACTGTTTACTGGGGAAGAAGCTGACATTTACTGTTCTTACTATGCTTCTCTGATCTCAAACAGGGCCTCTAGCTATCACTATGTTCAACAATGGTTCTATAATTTCAGAAGAAAGACTGTTGCAAATGTGTGGGACCAGGGTTTGAAACAGAAGCACAGCATTCCACTTTGCAGACAACACAGAGGACTAATCATTTACGATTTTCAAAGAAAATCAAGAAATCACTGCTCACTATTAGCTGCCTACCGGTGCTGTGGAACAGCAGTGATGATGATCATCAGCTGGGACAAGCAGTCTATCATCCGTCCAGTTTAGTCAGGAGATGAACAAATAACCAGAGCAGTGGTCTAACAGTCCAAATCCAAGAGTGGGGTCTTCTCAAACAAAATATGTGAAGTAAAAGTTTTCCTCCGCTCCTCCATGCAGCTCAGTTTGAGGTGTTAAATCATCACTTTCCAGGTCTTAGGTTAAAGCAAGATTATTTTTTAAAAAAACATACAATGGATAAATTAAAAACAAATTTCTAACCAGCCTTTTCAGTCAAGATCATGTATTTAGGACTTAGCGCTCTTGCCTGATGAAGGATAAGGATCTATTTAAACTCCAGGACAGATGTGGAAGCCAGCTCCAGTGTGGTTAAGGAAGAACACTGACTGCTGGAAAAGGAGAAGCAGCCAGCAGGAAATGCCACAGTGCAGATACAGAACTGACAGCAGGGAAGGAAAAATGTTTCTTCTTAACCAGTAATTGTCCCAACATGCATAGATAACTGAGCTAGCAGGAAAACACTGGCTTTGAAAAAGGTTTTTATTAGCACATTGTTTGCCTGTGTCTCGTTCCCTACCGTTGCAATTCAGCTCACTGTCCAACACCAGTAGTCTTCTGTATCCATCTATAAATAGGTGCTGCACACAAATCGATCTCAGCTACTTCTTGCAACCTTTGTATGAAAGATGGATGACTGACTGAGAAGAGCTTGCATCTTATCAGAGGCAAGTGGAACAGAGTAAGTGGGAAAAACAGCATGTGTGTGGACTGAGGAAGAGCAGAGATGGGAGAGCCAGAGAAACACTGTCACCTGGTCAGAAGGGCACATCAAGAGAACAAGGAAAACAGATCCATGGGAAACCAGATTTCGTTACTTCCACTTCTCCCATAAGAAATTGTTTGTAAAATTGAGCTGTGGTTACAGCATGAGCTTGTCTAATTTGCTTCTAGACTGAGTAGCAATAAAGAGACCTTGTTGGGAGGGTATTTTTTCCCCCAGCTAAGTCTGAAAATCCTCTAAAGAAATACTTACTTCATATAACTGATTGATTTGTTGAAACCAGCATGCCTTGCTTGCAAACTAATTAGAGACATACTTTAGAACAAATATTGTAGCTATCAGGTAGTGCTTATTTCAAAGTCAGTATAGGTCAGAACACTAAATACTCACTAGCTTGTTTCCAGGCTCATTTTAGGAGTTTCCTACGTGTCAGAATTTTGAAGATGTATCCTTTAGCATCCATATAGAGAGTGCTTTTTCCTCAGTTGTATAATTTCAGTGGCAGGACTCAAACTCTGCAGCTTGTAAAGAAGCTAAATAGTCTTAGTAATTTTAATGGAGAAACAGAGTTGCTAGATCTGATCATAATCCCTTAAAGTCACTGTACCCTCTTCAACGCCAGAGAACCAGCTACTTCACAGGACTTTCAAATTCCATGTGATCTTATTAACTCTGCAATGTGTACAGGACACATTCATTCCTCCTTCACTTGATTGCCTTTCTCATCATAGCAAGGGTACAAATGACATGTGTTTTACCTCAAGACAAATTAAATTCTACCTTAATTTAAATCACGCAGCATGTAAATGGTTCATAGAAAAAGAGAGACCTCTTGCCTTTCTGCTACAGATCAAGTACATTCAGCAACTGCATGTATACATTGCTGTGACAATTAAAAGTGGTTCTTCCATTTATGGTGATGTCTTATGCCAGCGATTATACATCTTCACGTGTAACACTTAAGCTCAATCCTAAATGACTACTCTTTGCTTGAGACTGCTCTCCCTATTTTGCACTGCAGTGCAAGTCAGCAAGGGAGAGCAGTCAAAGCTTTGGATGTGGCAGATTTACTTTCCAGGGGCACAACATTCAGGAGAAAATCCAGCCAAATCACAGGAAATCCAAGGCGGAAACCTCTCATCAAGGCTTCTTTTTCATTTTCTGTGGCTAGAAGAAAATATGAGGTGGGAAGGGTGAGCTATTTACTCCCCACCCTAGATTTTTTTTTTCTTTTTTCTTTTTGGATTCCATATGTCAAACACCTAACCCTGATCAGTTGGCTCCCTCTTTGTGTTGTCCAAAACACAGGACAGGTCATGCCATCAACAGCTAAAATAGCTCAAACTGAATATGGAACATGATTTTATTGCTGGAATTTTGGCCTTTGAGAAATCCTCTAGTCACCTTCATTATACACCTATCTGCAAGTTCATTGATCCCTTAGGTAGATAAGCATAGGTAGATAAACATAGGTGAAGATGTTACATATGAATTATCATACCTCTGTCACTGAAGTCATCCACCAGCACTATTTCTGCTATCAGCTCAGGAGGGGAGCGGTTTAGGACACTGTGAACTGTCCGGAGGAGAGAGGACCATCCTTCATTGTGGAAAGGTATTATCACACTGGTGTTTGGAAGCTTCTCCAGGTACAGTTTATTCTTGCAGCTGGACATAGACAGAATAAAGTCAAAAGTCGGTGCAAAGAAACACTAGCACTTCCATATTAATTGCCATCAAGCAACTCAGTTCATCCTCTACTTCTCAAATTGATGCAAGGTGCCTGAAAAAAAAACACTTATTCAAGGCAGCATTGACCTGGTCCAATTTACCTTGACAGAAAAAACTATTCCATGTGAAACAGTGACCATTAATGGCCGTTAATTGATATTTAGCAATATAGAAAGTCAGAAGGATTTCTTAGGTGCTGAACTGCTTTTAAAAGAAACTCCAGTTATAACTTAAGATACAGAAGTCTCCAAAATACTTGTTTTTCCTGTTCTTACATCTGAAAGATCACAAAGAAGAGTAATTTCTACAAAGTAGTTTCAGAAGTTGAATGTGTCAGTTTTCAACTATTAATATGTTGGTTCAGCACACTTAATTCCAGATTTCAGAGAAGCAAATCATTCTAATCACATGTATAACTGTCAGCCAAAATTTTTAAATGGCATCTGAAGAAAGGATTTTGTGTAGCAGCACCTTCCCTAAAGTCATAGTTCAAGACATTGTGAACAATAGGCAGAAGAGACAGGATAATCACATGACAAAAACTGCTCAATAAACAAACCCGCTTCCCTCAGTAATAGATCAACCTCTAACCTCTAAAAAAAAGGCTTCCTTTGCCATACTGCATAAATTATTCAAATATTATTTCTCCTAAATAACCAGTCTTGTTTTCCCCATTTTTCAGCAAGTCTAATTTGACACCTAGGATCAGTTCAGCAGACTGTAGTCAAGAAAGCCAGGCTTTGAACACAAAGCACTGGAGAACTTGGATAAGGCTGGAAACTCAGGTCTGCAGAGTCACTATATGGACCCCTTGCATTTGTGGGCATTTCCCCATACAATTAGTCTCCCCTAAGCTGGAAAAAGGGGCAATGCTCTCTTGTCTTGTGGGCGTGTTTGCAAGATAGCTTCATGGAGAAAATCCAGACTACAGCAATAAGTAACAAGTGCGGTGTTTGTTTTCCTACAGGTGTGGTCCTTAGAGTGGAGTTTGAACTTCGTTAAACAGGTAAGATCTAAGGCCACATAATACGCAACTGTAGTTAAAATTACCTAGCTATTCACTAGGAGACAGAAATTATTACATTCCCAGAACCCCACATGTCCGGTGCAAAACAGATAGAGGTAAGTACGTGAATACAGATTTTTAGAACATATCAACGACAGTGCTAGCAGGGCAGGCTGTCCTCTTTCCACTAGCAAGGGAGGGAGGCCATACTCCACTCATTGCTCTGCCACAACACCGGACCTATGGCACAGCATGCGCTAGAGCTGGTGTGCAGACTAGGCTTTTAGCACATGCACAATGGAGCGCATGCATGCAGGTAATTCCCTCCCCAGTCCTGGAAGGGCAGATGGGAATAAAAGCTGCTCTGGCAGTGGAAGTTTTTCCTGGTGCTTTTCCCAGGGAATGGAGAAGGATACACCTATGTTACACAAGCTCCATAACTCTGTGATTACAGGAAGTGACTGTGATGCCTGCATGAAAGGACAGTAGTTTATTCTGGGTTTAATGAATTGTCTTGGGGTGCTGCCAAGAGTTTGCAGACTATGGCTGCAATGCACAGATTCAAGACGCAAAATAAAGCTGCATAGACTGCTTTCATCCAGCCCTTGGCATTGCAATCAGCCATCTTCTGAGGTAGATGCTAGCTATAATTCCGTTACAATATGAAACAAGATCCCCCAAACCTCTTCTAACCCTTCTTAAACTGCAATTCTCATTTTCTAACTTTAACAAGTAGAAACTGTAGCTATTAGGTTTAACCATTAAACATGGAAAGAAACTGTTTCCCTCCCGCTATCACATCCACAATTGCTTTACAAGACCTGTAAAATTAGTATTTAATATTAAAAAACCCAGATGTGCTTAAAGGAAACATTAGCAGGGGAAGACACGACTGCTGAAACAAAACGCTGTATTATCTGTGTGCACCAGCTAGATCCAGTATGCCCCCTCCCCTAGTCCCCCCTCTAGGTTTCCATGTTTAAAAGAAAGCAGAGGTGAGACACTGTTTGGTTCATACACATCCACACAAAACATCTCAGAAGTGAGCTGGTTCAGTGATAGCAAAAGTGTTTGGAAACCCATGGGACTTCCAGACCCTGACAAGCTGCATGCAGGCCAGCTGGCAGCTCTGCCCAGGGAAGGGGAAAGCCGGCCAGAGCTCCTGGCGATAACAGGGCTCTCCCCTCTCCTAGGGCTGATCCTGATTTGTCTCCACAACAGCTCCAGCACCTCAGCCACTTCTGCAAACAACGGCTGCTTCTCTGTCCTTCCCCAGCCCAGCTGTTGGGGACAACCTCAACTGTGGCCCCAAAGGATAGGTAAAGGGCAGGGCAGATAACTCATTTTTTCCCCAGTTCACTGTGTGCATACACTCCCCTCTATCTCTGGGCACATTTCTGAACTTCAGAGTTTCTATTTTCTCTTACCAAACATAAAAGGCTAGGTAAAATAAGTGCTCTAAAACACAGCTTGCTTCTTTCTATAGTGCTCTTTACAGACTTTACCTCAGCCGAACTTCATTATAAATTGCCCTCATCAAGCTCCCAAATAACATGCAACATAACATTTCAAGTATATCTTTTTTTAATGGGCAGGGAATGCACAACAGACCTTTTCATTTGTGAGTTCCTTTACTGCAGATCTCCACTAAATGCAACCCCATTCCCTGCCCAGCTAATCCTAGCATCCATTATATACATGCTGTTTATCCTCATCTTGAGACCACCACAATTATAACTCACTACATTGGGGGAAAGGATGTGTCAAACATCAAGCAAACCCAGCTGCAGCAGTATCATTAATCACAGCTTAAGTTGCTGGTGACTCAGACACTTCACTTATTAATTTTAACTGGGGACTAGAGTCAGAAGTTTCACATTTTAAAAAAGTCTAAATAGCAGAACTAGCAATGAGGAATCAGCAACTCTGTGAAGCACTGGGGAATGTAAGGTAATATATTAAACCCTCAGGTGAGGAAATACTTGCACTGTCTAAAGCTTAAATTCTCAGAGCCCACGGCAGCCCCTGTGACAGTCAGGTACAATTTAGTGTGAGATTGCTAACCTGTTTCTTAGAATTTGAGTATTAGCTGATCAACAAACATCTTTAGTTGCCTGATCGATCTTCATGTTTAAACATTTCAGCTGCATGCCTAAAACATTTATGGAGCTATACTCACTATTCCAGTTTATGGGTATACATTGAGAAAGGGTGTCAAGGTAGAGTATTTGGTTAGTTTGCTGTGACAGCTGAGGAGGCACTCACAAATGCCCTGCTAACAAATTATAAAATCTGAATTCTGGAAATTATACTTCACGAATAAAGTAGACACTGAAGTCAGATTCACTAAATTGTGATAAAAATGGCTTTACACAAAACAAGCTTTCACTCAAATGTCTAACAAGGCTTTCAGATCAAGAATGGCACAGTTTAAAAACCTCTCAGCTTTGTATCGAAAAGGGTTAAATAGGTGAACTCAAAAGCCAGCATTCGACTGGAATTAGTTTCTACTCACAAACCCTGGTGAGGATTTTATGAAGATGATGTTATTTTGGACAGAACTCTTCTTTATATGTAGCTGAGTGAGCTACTCGAGTCTTGTTCTGCTCCTAAAAATTTCATGGTCATTTCCAGCTACTCGCGAACATAAGAACCAGATAGTGTTTAGTGACAAAGTTATCACCCAACTACGCTTAGCACATTTGTCAAGCAAGTCAGACATTTATATCGGTTTCTACTAGAGAGAGAAATAGCTCCATCTTGTTAGCTGCTAGACGTTGTTGGCTATGTCAGTGGGCTCAGGAACTGAACTGTCACATGCTGCAAGAGATGAAGGAAGTAGACACCTCTTGTTTAAGTTCAAGATTCCTTTTGCGAAGAGCTGAAGTTTCTGGTAATTTTAAGTATTTTGGAATTGAAATGCATTTTTTTTTTCCTGATTTGTCTCCTCCATTTCCCGTTGCAATTATTACACACTGTCTTTTATAAGACAGCAGTGCCGACAGGACCCCAGCTGTGAAAGACTGGTATTTCACATAATCAGCTAGGTTGGAAAAGACCTCTGATATCATCGAGTCCAACCTATGACCTAACACCACCCTGTCAACTAGACCTTGGCACAAAGTGCCACATCCAGTCTTTTCTTAAACACCTCCAGGGACAGTGACTCAACCACCTCCCTGGGCAGCCCATTCCAATGCCTAATCACCCTTTCTGTGAAGGGCTTCTTCCTAATGTCCAACCTAAACCTCCCTTGGCACAGCTTAAGACCATGACCTCTTGTCCTGTCGCTAGTTGCCTGGGAGAAGAGACCGACCCCCACCTGGCCACAACCTTCTGTCAGGCAGCTGTAGAGAGTGATGAGGTCTCCCCTGAGCCTCCTCTTCTCCAGGCTAAACAACCCCAGCTCCCTTAGCCGCTCCTCACAGGACTTGTGGATTTGACAACAACATAGGATTTGACAAACACAGGTACAAAAGACCATAATAAAAAAGGCACGCTCCTGCAGATATGGTAATTTAGGGCTTGTAACCTTTCACTTGTGGAAATGCAAACTATATACTCACTTTGGATGTCTGATGTCTGGAAGGGAACGATTCAGAGAAATTTTATCACTCACAAAGATATTAAAGCCATTTTCCCTGTATGCCTGGTCCACTCGCTCTGCATCAGTCATTGGGTAAGGTTTTCCCTGTTCTCCGTTTCCTATAGATAGACAGAAAGTAAACATGCATCGTTACTACTAATTGGTGCTTAACTGGCCAGAAACTAATCCATATATCAGAAGGACAGCAGTTATCTTATAGGCCTTTGAAAATTCCTCCATTCGTTTTGTGCTGTATGTTGTACTTAGCACTAGGTCAACCATGTCAAGCTAACAATTTTATTTGACAAGCAATTTTGCTACAAACTACTCAGCTGTGCAAATCGCACAAGTTAAAGTCTTCCTTCTAACATCAGAAACAGATGAAGGGGCTATGCCAATGCTGGAGAGGATCTATAGAGTATTTTTTTTGTTTCACAGCAGGAAGAATACATATGGTTTAAATACCTCATCAATGTTGCTTTTTTCAGCACAGATGGATATGTATATTTAACAACCTGAGTTCTTGTACAGAGGAGGTAGAGCCCTTGTAGACACATCAGTGTAAGGCAGTTCAAAATGGGCCATTTTATATAACGTAAGACAAAACCAAGAATTATGGAATAGAAGTTGAATGAATATTATGATCTAGAACATTTTTCTTACCCTTCTTCCTTTCTGGATCCCGTTGTTTGGAAAGGCATAGGCATACATTTTTTAGTAAGCTTTTTAAAATCAATACTGTACCTATCCTAAAAATACCAAGATGTTACCAACATCCTTTCACCTCATAATGGTTATTTTGGAGTTGGTGGAGAAGGCTTTAACTGGGATTAACATGCAAAAACTGTTGCATCATGCCAACACCATCTTGACCCCAAAGTTCAAACGTACCATGCTGCACGCAGCCTACCAAATAAAATCAAACTAGTTTACAATCTGTAGTAAAACATTTATAGTAATCTTACGTACCCACACGCTCAGAGTCCCTCCTTATAGCTTCTTTGTTATGCCAGTCCTTTTTCCTTTGTCCATCACCAAAGTAAGGGTCTTTCTTTTGCCTCTCGTATGATGCCTTTTAAACAAAAGATTGGATATATTTCAAAAAACAAAACACTTGTGAAACCTTTCTTTAATAGCCTCCCCCTTCCTGTAAGAGACTATATATCTTCCTTAAGGTCAGACTCTCACAAGCAGTGGTTTTTAACTCCAAAACGGATGGGGGAGAAAGCAAGTTTTGCTTGTCTCAGAACAGTACTTTATCTATAGCTGTTAAGTGATTTTTTTTTCAGTGCACCATCATGTATGCAGAACCGTATTCTTAATCAGAGAATCTATTAAAAACTCCCATTTTCATTTTTCAAAACATCTAATACATCTTACTTCCCATTTAATTAACAATAAAGCTTTAATGGGTGACCTATTGCAGGATCATTATTAATGAGCACACTACTATACCTGAATAAAATCAAAATAAGATTTAAAAGGTCATTTATTAAGACACTTGCTGCTCAACTTAAAAGCAAATTTTACATGAAAGCATAAGCCTGCACTGAATGCACTTAGAGCTGCTCTTTTCATGATGTTCCTGAAATTCAAAAGCAATGGGTGCTTTGAGAACAAGTTAGCAAATGAAAGATGGGGTGAATTCAGGATCAAAGAGACTGTGGTGTGTGGAAAGAAAACCACAATAAACCTCTAAAACACTGACATCTCCCAAAACCAAGAGAAATACACACACACACAATAGGGTTTAGGGTCAAGAAGAGAGCATCTTCACTAAGAATGAGTTTTCAATTACATGGTAATATGCTAGTAAGTATAAATGCGAGTCATTTGTAGCATTGTGACTGCAGAAGTTGTTACACAAAAAATGCATTCCACCCCCCCAGCCTTTTTAATTCCTCTTGACCTGCAGTGTGAGCTCCACAGACTACAGCTTCCTAGAAAGAAAAAAGTTAAAGCAAGGAACTGCTTGGAGGGCAAGAGGTTTCCAGTCTCACTCTAATGGGTCAATCAAACTAAACCACCACCAATAAAAAGCAGCAGTTGGCACAGTAACTTTGCAGGCTTATCAGACATCTTTGGCATTTAAGGCACAGATGTCATTTGCTTTAATAGTTAAATTATAAACTCTTTACTTTCATGCCTAGATTTGTCTTGGAAAAGTAGGGCATCCAGACATTTTATTTGCTATTTCAAGACTCTAGAGTTCAGTCTGATAGAGTTCACCTCACTGCAGTCTGACGGATAAGCTCTGGTGAACCTTGCTGTGAAGGTTTAGTAGATTATCCCCGTCGGAGCACCTCTTTTCCACAGTCAACAGGAAGGGTACACTTGCTAGTACTTTTTCGACTCCAGCTCAGCGCCCTGCGTATTAGCTTACAAAACCATCAATGAAGACAGTTTTAAGCTAAGATGTCAAGGAACTAGAGAGGCTGAATGCAGGTGTATGCTCTGTTTACTTGGTTATGGGTGGTAACCCTTAACCAAGGAACTGCACAAACGGCATGAGTTGTGCTGGCTGTATGTCATGGTTTTGGTTGGGACAGAGTTAATTTTCTTCGTAGAGGCTCACACAATGCTGCGTTTCTTTTTTTTTTTTTNACACCATATGGTGTCATGCTCAGCAATAAAAGCTGGTGTAAAGAAGGAGGAAGGCGGGGATGTTCGGAGTGATGGCGTTTGTCTTCCCCAGAAACCATTACACGTGATGAGCCCTGCTTTCCTGGCAGTGGCTGAACACCTGCCTGCCCATGGGAAGTAGCGAATGGATTCCTGGTTTTGCTTTGCTTGCGCGCGCTGCTTTTGCTTTACCTAGCAAACTGTCTGTACCTCACCCCATGAGTTCTCACACTTTTACCTTTCTGATTCTCTCCCCATCCCAGCTGGGGAGAGTGAGCGAGTGGCTGTGTGGTGCTGAGCTGCCTGCCGGGGCTAAACCAGAACACTGTATTATGAGGCCAAAGGGTAATAAACGAATAGTCTACAAGTAATAATAGAGCTCAATCTGATTAAGAGCTGTCCTATGAACTATTAGAACTTACTTTTCCATGCAAGAGATTTAAAATCATTTGAGATCATTTCAGTCAAGGATCATAAGTGATTTACACTCAGCTGCTTAACTTAGCTGGCAAGACATTTTGCAGACCTGGCAGAAGTCAAGTCTCATCCACAAAACTGGACAACCAGTTACACATACCAACTAATATCATTACTGAGAACACCTCCCTTCCTGCTCCGTACAATTCAGATTTACTTTCACTGCAGGAGAGCTGATGGGCACTCAGAATGGACAAGGAGTCACACAGCTCCTTCTCCATGTGAAGAACTATTAAGGAACTTCTACTTGTGTCACCTGGAGCTAACAAGGATATTCTCTGAAAAATACTTATGATGCAGAAAGATGGAGGGAAAGAAATTTCTCAGGGCTTCATGGGAAGAGTGAGACCACACTATGGGATGTGATTTAACAGTGGTGAAAACCAGACAGCTGCCAGTAAAGGCTGGTTATCAGGAAAGGAGAGTTATATCCCGAAGAAAAGTGACCACTTCTAAGAAAAAGCCCAGTAGAGCTATGTTCAGATGGTATACTTGATTTCTTTCATCCTGCCTGTCATTATTTAAATTATCTTCATTACCTGTTCTTTTATTTTCCACCTGATGAAGTTATATGAATCAAAACCGATAGCTCATTTTTACATTAATAATTACTGCCCCTTCAGCCCATAAACTCAACTCTTCTAAATCCTCATTTCTGTTCAAATACAGAAACTGGTAGCGTACCCACCTGAATTTCACTCTGCACCTATCAGGACAGAAAAATAAGACTGTCACCAGCAATCTAATGTCTTTGATTCACCTCTGTTAGCATTTGCTAAGGGAAACAGGTTTCCTAAGAGGCACTGCGAAAGCCTCACCTATTCCCAACACGCAGGAACAGGACAGTGCAGCTCCAGAGCAGCAGAGCTGTGGTGAAGTATGCTATCCCTTTCTGGAAGGGCTTCTAACCACCACTGACCTCAGCAGATATAAATATCAAGCTAAACTGCTATAACTTGCTTTGCGATTTTCTAGCCATCCCAATAAATACCACTGTTCTTATGCAAATTTCTAG
This sequence comes from Chauna torquata, assembly GCA_013399475.1. Lineage (NCBI taxonomy): Eukaryota > Metazoa > Chordata > Aves > Anseriformes > Anhimidae > Chauna > Chauna torquata. The sequence continues at coordinate 77,442 of VXAL01018937.1, forward strand.
ACATATTACCTGCTGATAATGAAAAAGTATGTTTAAGCGTAAAGATGAACGTGTGTACCAGGAACCAAGTGTGAAAGAGAATAATGGGAGAGTTTTAGCAGTAGGGCAAAACGAACACAGCAGACAACAGCACTCCGGTGGAAAAGAGTAAGCATAAAGCTAGTCCTCGGAGGCTGGTGTCAATAATACGGTCACGGAGCATCTTGAAAAACATAGAGGGTGTATGCTCGTACCAGCCAGAAAGCTGCCTATTCCACCCCAGGTCACCGCCGCTTTTGCACGGTAGGTGCCAGCAGCTGCCATTTGAGACACTGAGTGCAGCGAGCCAGGCCGCAGCGCAGCAAGGGGAAAGCAAAGCAAGCTTCAACATCTACCAACGGCTTCGTCCAAGCAAACGTTCCCAGGAGCAGTGTACGCTGGCAAACTCTACCTGACTTCTACCAGCTAGTGTGAGGTAGTGTGAGCAGGTCTGGATGACAACTATGCGAAAGAACAGCACAACAGCAGAATAGGCAGCTTGGTTATTTTTGGTATAAAACAGATCAAATTTTCAGGTCAATGAAGGAGCCACCCTGCTCTACTGCAACAGTCCAGCAGATCCATTCGTCTGGCCCACTAGAGCTGTTTCTAATTTTTCAGAAAACATGCCACCCTTGCTATCAACCACACTAAATAATCCACCGAGTACACTACCATTTGGTGAGAGTTTTGCCTCTGTTTTGCAAGATCTCCACTTTGCCAGTCCTGCTCACTGGCCCCTTTCCTCTCCAGGATACTCCCCTGCCAGTAGAAGTCCTGGAAGGCACTCACACATCACAGAACTTCCTTGCCAGAAACATTTTGCCAACTTTCCATGCACAAGGCACATGCACTAGTGTCATACTGGGCACAGGAACAACTGGCCAGTTTGAAACCTGAGTATTTTAAGTCTCTTTTGTTTCCTCTTCATAGCATTCTGGATGAATCAGCATGCCAGAAGAATGGTTTACAACACCACTATTCATTCCACCATTTGCTGCAATTCGACACTTAAAACCCCTTACCTGCAGTTACTCTAGAAATCCCACCCACCACTATAAGGCTGTCTAGGGGCTAGATGTAAACAGAGAAATACATAGTGCAGCTCAGAGCCTCACATCGCCCCCTGTGCGCACAGGAACTCAGCACCCTATGCCAGACATCCAAATCTCTATGAAGTGACCAGGGGACATCAGGCACACTGAAGAAAAACAGGGAAAGAAAACCACCAGCAAAAAGACATCCAAGCTGACTAACAAGGAATTAGGAAGAGTATTTTCCATCCCACCTCTCCTTGGGACTTCAGCAACTTGAACCCGAATTGCAGAAGCAACTCCCTTCCCTTTGAATTCTAGCCTGTAAACATCCCTTAGAAGCTACCTGGGTGGATTGCTCTCCATCTGAAATACACTAAGAAGGACAGGTGGATCTTGAGCTCCCCTACACAACAGCTCAGGAGATGGGAGACCAGTTCAAATTATACCTCAAAGGATTCAGATCAACATCTCCGGCAACAAAGCTATACCAGCCTTCAGAAAGCATCCAACTCTCATGAGGACAAGGACCAAACTAAAAGCCATTAAAAAGCAGTTCCAGCCATCCATGCTCAGCACCTCCAAGTACTGGGCTGGAGTTACCCTTGTGTTTGTGCTTTCAATATAAGATACTATGAACAGGGAAGTAGATTTTCTGCCCAGCTTCAAGTCATTCTTCAGAGAGGTCTGCAAGGTGCATGTAAATACCTGCAGAGCAACAAACAAACCTGACAAATGGTAGCATGCCATCCTCCAGTTCTATTAAAAGAGATCCAAAAGTCACTGAGGCTGCCACTACAATATGTAGAGTCCAAATGAGGCAAACGGACAGCAGAAAGTCTAGTAGATAGAGGCATTACATTTCTTGGTCCCAAGTAAATTTATGCATGAAGTCTTTGAGCTGGGTTAAGCTAAGCCCTGTCAAGGCCACACATGAAGAGAAAGACTTCAGGAATTTGCAAACTTCAGATTAAAGAGGAAAGCAAAATTAAGAGTACAAGCATCAGTTATTCAGACCTTTCCAAGCTACAGTACTGGACTTTGGAGAGACACAGAATATGAGTTATTTATCCTTAAGTCCTATACAAAGCCTGTTCCTAGGCCCTCACTGCTGCAGACCTGAAAGGACCGACTTTTCTGCATGTTAGCACTGGTGAAGTAAAAAGAGTTCTGCATAGCGTGACTCATTCATTACCTGTTCCTCTGCCTTCAGTGCTTACAGTTACTGCCCTGAAGCCAGACAAAAGACTCACAAAAGATAAACACAGCATTAATCTCCTTCGGATTGACACACCTTTCTCTAAGTACCTTTTAAATCTTAAAGGCTAGACATAGCTGCAGATGGTCATGACAGACGCTGCATTCTGGAGCTGTTTTGGCCTTGGGCAGATAAGTTACATGAGTCAATACAATTCAGAAGTGCTCTACTAAACTTGATTCAACTTGGGTAAGTGTTAAGGGTTTAAAATATTTCTTAACTGTATCACTTGAAAGCTAACTTACAACACTTACATTGGCTTCGCAGGTCACTATTAAAACATCATATCTGAAAAGCCTGCTGAGTCACTGACAAGTTCTGTCAACAACGTCTGAACATTAATTTTAAAGTGACTTTCAGTGCTAGAAAACAAACGTCAGTGTCTCTGCTTCATTGAACTTGCGAGCGCCCACGATCAGTGTAGCCCCTGAAGGGAAGGTGTAGCTGCAGCAGTCTGGTTAGCATAGCGTTCCTTGCTAAAAATCTCACTTTCAAAACTGACTGAAGCAGACTACTGGAAAAAGTCAATGCAAATGATAAACATTTGCCTTCCCCCCGGAATGCAATTTTTATGCTCATGTCATCGCTATTAGCAGAGCAGTGTGTAAAGGTACAGGCAGCATGCCACCACTGTCACAGGGAATATATGCACATACACTCAATCTCCCTCATTGTCAAAATGGGCAGGTTGCTGACATCGATGTTATTTTGGAAGCTTTCTTATTTTTTATTTTAAATGTGTCTGAGCTCTAGAAATCCAGACAGCACACATGGACCAGAATGTTACTGTTTTTAGTGGTTTTCATCAGGGATGTTGCATGGGATTTGACTCACTTATGCAAATTGAATAACTTGATGATACTCCTTCAACAGAAGCTCTAGACTGTGATATATACGCAATTTGCAAAATACATCAAGTTTTCTAGCACTGACTTTTGCCTTAACTATTAAACAAGCATCTCATTTGTGGGGAGCTATGTCTTACCTGTAATGCTGCATTTCATGTAAATTCTCACTTTTCTCCTCCTTCCCCATGAATTCTAATTGCATAGCAGAAGGCATAACATTTTTGTCCAACACCCAGCAGCACAATCCCCTCCTTATCTACATTTTAACTGTGAAATACAATGACCATTGTTTGAACACTGCAGTTATCTGCTCTGCATGGTTAGGGTAAATTGGCACTAAGGATCTGGATTTCTGTCCCTATAAAACAGGTCAGCAAACAGAAGTACCAGGCTACAGACTTTGCAATTTTCTGTTTTGTTCTACCTTAGCTTCTCATTTGCAAAAATCTGTTCATTTTTGAAATGGTCAGTTGTAAACAGCAAAACAAAAAGGAGATTTCAAAGCCTGAAAGGTTTATTGGAATCATCTAGTCAAGCTATGTGAGTGCACGGGCCATTGAATTTTATCCATCGACTCCTACAGCAAGCCCATAACTTCTGTTTCAGCTGAAGCACATTTACTTTTCCTTAGAAACTGGAAGTTGTTTACCACTAAGTGATTACTTCTCCAGCAATATCTTAAACTAATCTCCTGCCTGCTTCCATCTTTTTTTTTTTAAAGTGAAAATGAATTAAAGTAGAAAGGCATATTATGCAATATATTGAAAATGGATTTAGACAGATTGCTGTAAATAAGACCCTTCTGTTGTCTACCATGCTGTTACTTAACATGCCACCAAAGGAATCGATCAGTGTTCAAATGCCAAACACAAAAATAGAATTTTAATCTTTTCTTTAATCACTAGTTAGTGTGCCTGACTCCAGCCAGAATAAAAGAAGAGTGGATGGAGATGTAAGCCAAGAGCTCTATATACAATAGGAGAAAAGATTTGCTAAAGTGCATACAGCTAATCATAATGCTGTATGGATTTCAAACCCTGTTCAAACTTTTTTTTTTTAATTTTTTTTTTTTTAAAACCAAAGAGCTATGATGAGATCCAAGGAGCTATGATCTTCAGATGTTATTAAAAGGACGGCATTGTTTCACCCCAGGTCTCCTCCTTTATCCCAGCACCTCAGCAAGCATATCTTGCATTTACATCTTACAATAAGATGCTGAAGATGACAAAACAACCTAGAAAAAAAAAAACACGGAAAGGGACGGCAAATAGAAACCATTCCTTTATTTAGCAAAGGAAGTTGCAGCCTGAGGCAGAGGTAAGTAATGTGCCTGTGTGCTAAATATACTGAGCAGAAATTCACTGTTATTTTAAACCAGCAATCAACAGCATACACACACACAAAAAAAGGTGGGATTTCCTCCTCTACTGCTAATAGAAATTTAGCTTCTCAAGGCCAGAAGAGCATTTAACTTCCCTGAAAACTATGCCTAAACTACATGAGGTGGAAAGAAGGAGTGATGTTTCAGAGGTTCCTCAGAACCAGCACCCCTCTTCTCCGCTCACACCACCAGCTGAAAAAACAAACTCTTCCTCTGCAACCCTCTGAACATTTCGCAGTGCTAAGAATGATTGTTTGAAATTGTTATGTCACTGGCACAAGCTACAGAGCTGGCAAGTTACAATTAATATGGGCACAGCATACAGGCTGCTCCCACCATTCTGGAGGACTCAAGAGCACGGACTTTGTGTACAACCTGTCACGATCTGTGCCCCAGCAAAGCAGAAATAAGACATCCAGCCTCATCACTGCGCAGCTCAGCTTCTCTCCAGTCTTCCAAATCTTGGAACACACGAGCAGTTTTGGAAGGCAGGAAAGCCTAGGTTTGAATTATTGTGGGACCATCAACACTAAATATGGGTAACCCTGTCACAAGGTTTTATTGCACCAGGGAGAATTTTTTTTTTTTCTTTTTTTAAAGAAGTCTGTCAGATTATTAGCATGTGTTGAACAAACTTGTACAGCACTCTTGCAGCACAAACAGCCTCCATCCTTGGTGCTAGCATGAAAATAGCTGAGCCTTTTAGATCCAATAAAAAAAAATATTTGCAACATCAGCTGGAGGCACTCTTCCTGGGTCAGGAAGCTGAGCATAACCTCAGTCATTCACAGCTCTTCATTTACTGGAACAGGAGATAACATACTACTAGAAAAAGGAAGCTGCTAAAAGCTTGTCCTGCATTCTACCCAAGTGTTTTCAAAAGGTTAATTTTTGAAGCTATTTCAGTCCATCAAAAATTTAAAAGCTACATTAATCTAATCCATACCTACAACATTTCAGGAACTGTTAAAAGGCATTGCAAAACTAAATGGCAGCACATCATGTGGAAAGATTAAGTGCTTTCAAAGACAAAAAAAGTCAAGTATGTCTTCACAGCTGTGTTGTGACTCAGATCCAAGCAACAGGTTTAAATCAGATCTAGAGGTTTCCTGCATAATGCCAAGATCCTACAATTTGGCCATCGTGCTCTTTTCTCCCACCAGAAACACCACTAAAATTGAAATCCATATGTTCAGATTTGTGCTGTTCTTTGAGACAGTCGCACTTCAGGGTATGGAGATAACTTGCCTGGCTCCTTCAGGAAGCGGAGACAGAAATGCTGTGTGCACTCCTGAATCAGTCCTTATCCTGTGTCAGCCAATTAAACCACAGCTGGACCAGAACCAGCTGAATGAATCAGTGCATAAGGACACAGAGCAGAGCCTTTTCTGCAGAATACCCAGGGACACTTGTTTTCAGAGCTATTAAAGAAATACGTTTCTTTCAGGAGATCAGGCGTGCTACAGCTTGGTGGACAAGATGACCTACTGCGTAAGCGTTACGCAATTTTAGCTGACTCGGTACTTTTTAATGCAGAAAGCTTTTTGTATCAAGTGCCAGGACAGTACTTTGTTGAACTGAAACTTCTTCCCCTCCCTCTTTAAATTCCTTCATTTAAGTTTTATTAGACCTCAATTGCTGAAAATCCCTTAGCACAAACAAGTGTTTACCTACAGAAACATCCTGGTTCATCAGCTGATTAAAGTCTAAAGACATCAGCTGAGGACAGTGATATGACAACCAGCTTAGTCATCTATCTCTACCAAATATTTTACACTGTTCTTCGTTTACCTTTAGAAATAATATTACAATTTTGCAGTGTTTGCTGTTCTAAACCTACTGTTTGACTAACTCAATCCAGGCCTCCAAATGTACAATGCCTTCTCCAAGTCAGTGCAAACAGTGAACTCTTCCCCAGGTTTTACTTCAGAACGGGACTCGTTGCTTTAATTTGCCTACAACAGCTTTCTCATCTTTCCTGCTCACTAAAATGTTTAAAGCCCTTGATATCTACAGAAATGCTTTATTTCCCACATATTAGCATGTCTCAGGGTTCTGCTCAAAGCTGTGGAGTAAGCTCCCGCAGGCATTTAGTTGCATCAGAAACCTCATTTTCCCCCTCAAGCGACAGGCACAGTTCTTTGACCTTGCTTTAACATACAGCAACACATTGTAAAATACCCAAACATGAGTTTACTCCCTGGGCTATCCTCCTGTGGAGACAGGAAACACAATCCGTTAGTCACATTGCCTGAGGTACTATAACCATCAGGTGCTTTGACAGCGAATATATGACGTATGAAGACTTAGATAAAAGTCATCTCTGAACTGCCATTCAAAATGAGATGAAAGACTTCCCATCCCTCTCCTCTTCCCTTTCTGCTCCACATGCTTTCTGGCAAGTCCAGACTAGTTGAGCTATCCCAAGGAACCAACATACATGTAGTATTTTAATGTGTCCCCCAAAGCCTGTTTCTGACTGCAACTCCCAGAAGAAGCTACAAGGACAAAACCCGTAGAGAGGTACATTGTTTTTCTACAGAATTCAGTGCCGTTTTAAATAGAACAGGTTTATATTCACAGAAAGAAAGATGAACAAGCTGGTTTGGAGATCAATGGGCATCTGAAGCAGAATCCTCCAGATGTCTGCATACATCCACACTCCATTTAATAGCAGTGAAAGGCACACAAGCTGCAGCAGGTTCCTCTACAGACGTTGTAGCAGTGTTACTGAAATCTGACCTATCACTTAGACTTACAGATTATGCTGCATAAGCAGAAGCACTTGACTTATCTGCATTAAGATTTAATAAAAATGCAGCATATAAGACCTGTTAATTCCATCATTTCCATGAATTCCCTGTACTCAAACTATAAACTCCTGATCAGATTACAGGAACATTAAGCTAATCAAAGATTGCTCAGATGAACACAACTTCCAAATATTTTGAATATTAGCAGAGAACCACAACATATATCATACTAGCAGAAGTTCAGAAATCTCATTAAAGATACCACAATGAACATAGTGTAGTACTTACGTTGTGTGGTACACAAGTGAAATTCACAGTACTTGGACAGCAAACAAAATTACAAGTAAGCTAGGTACTGCAAGTAGTTGGACCTGGTAAGTGCATGACTGCAAATTTGACTTTGTAATTGGAAGATGAAAGAGCTACTACAATTCGTAAGTGTCTTTAAATGGAATGTTCCTGGACAGACCTTGGGAAATCCTAGAATAATTGCTGAAAAAAAGGGAGATGGCTGCTAAAGCTCCAACAAACAGTGACAGTGAGGACAGGACAAAATCTATCCACTGGACGTCCAAAGAGAGAGGTCTAAGTACTTTCCATAAGACTGATAAATCAAGAAGAAACCATGCTGCATAGACCTTAATTTTGAGACTTTCCAATGTGCAAACTACACTACTAGGATGCCTTCCATCTTGTGATAAAGACAACCACTACTAAGACAAGATTCTGCATTATAAACACATAATATGAGGTAGGATGAACCAGGCAGTTTGAAAGCTTGCTGACAGTGATAGTTCAAAATAATAAAGAGAATTGATCTGGATTTTACCCAGGAAAATAGAGCATTGCAAGGTATCCATAAGCACCACAGAACTGCAGCAGTCTTTGGAACAGCTGACAGCGCAGATCAGATGGTTACCTTTCTTAGTGGGAAATTGGGCTGACGGACAACTTACTGAAGTAAAACTCAAGGGAATGTTACAGAAGTTTGATGTCCTGGTGAGGAGCAAAGATTTGTCAGCACACATCAGCACTGGCTTCAGAACAGTTAATACCATCCTGAAATAGTCAAAAAAGGTAAGACAGACATTTATTGCTATTGAAAACTATACACCATTCATACAAAAGCTATGTAACAGATGTTACTCAGACTGGAACAGGAACTAAAATTTGCATTTAGTTGTGTGCCAGGTACTGAGATTGCGTGTTTTCTTCTGTCATATAGAGCTCTTCCCACAGCAAGCAGCATATAAAGTTCAGAAATAACTTTTCCCTTAACAAAATTTTGAAAGATACTAAAAAAATTGTATTTTAGGTGTTTTTTGTTTTGTTTTGTTTTTTTTTTTTTAAAATTGAGCCTTTATCCATCATTAGGAGTCTCACAAAATTATAGCAGTATCTCCTACCAGGAACATGCAAGGAGGCACAATCTGACCAGAAACGACAACAACATCTGCCAAAAAGTCAGACTCAGCTCTGGAGGATGTCAAACCTCTACCAACGGCACTCACCTGCTAGCACAGGAAAGAATCCCCAGACACTGTGCCAGCTCATCCTTCTCAGCAGGTCACAGCTGCAGTCTAGCAATAAACTGTCACTGGAAATGTGGACAGGTGACACAG
>VXAL01018937.1:93555-113124 GCA_013399475.1 Chauna torquata
AGTATTTTTATGAGTCTCACTTCACATTGAAGGAATACTGTTTAAGCATTGACAAAAAAGAAAAAAATCAATAAAGAAACAAAACACAATGTACATAAGATACAGAAGAGAATGGCCTACATAAACTCTTCACATTGCTTAGGTGTTTGTTCTACCAAGCCTTATTAAACAGGCAAAAAAATAAGTTAATTCTGCTAGGACTATTTTAAATAGGGAAGGCTATTGTTAAGGTGCATCTGAACAATTCATTTTATCCACGATCTCTCTCATGTCCTCTGAAGATTTATGGTGTAACACCTTGAGACAAAAACAGTGCTGGTAGAACAGTGCTACTGCACAGCTTATATGAAGTGCACAGAAACACGGTGCTCCATTTTACCTGGCTGGAGGAATTTTAAAGGTGAATGCCTATTTAAACTTTCTTCAAAGCCTTCTTGCAATAAGAGCAAGGAGTGAGGCATATCCTTTATCCCGGATTTTGGGTGTTTCCAGGACATGAGGGCAGTTGTTCCAGGTAGTATTCAGGTGGTGCTTAGGTGTGGTGACTTTGCTGAATGCATATTGTTTAGTTTTTATTACTCTCCTTAAGATCAGTTAGAAATTAGAATGAAAGCTTGTGCTGTTTACTCTACTGTAAGAGTACAGTATCAGAAAACAAACACGCCAAGTCTTGCAGCAGGCAGACAGGAATGCCACCCCTCTGGAACAGCACCTTGGTCAACATAAGGGCAGCATTACGTTCTTCCTCCTCTTCAGTGCAGAACAGCAAAAGGAACCTTAACACACACACACACACACACACACGAATGGCATGACAGTACATTTCTGGTGCTTTGCCTGGTGATACAGACCTTACTTAAGAATAGCACTGTTTCCTATGCCACACTGAAAGATATGCCCAGTTCAAAGACCCTGGGCTATATAAACGAGAATGAGCTCTTCAAACACTGCCTCTGGTGACTGGATGTTTCTTCTAAATTGCACTTTCACTGGCTTTTAGTGCTTACAAGGAGAACTCCACAGAAAGGTGTTATTGTAAGAGCCGTTCAGCACAATGTGGACAACACAGGAAGTCTCACTGCCTCTGAAGAACGATGTCCCGCAGAAAAGTGATGGGAAAATCATGGGTGTAACATGCAGCATTTTTAAAAGGTTTTCAGACCAGCCTCTGCAATGCTAGCCACATTTTTACTTTTCTCTCCCTGTAGAAGCACAGGCATTTTGAAAACAGAGCACTCCAAGTCTTCTGCACCATTTACAAATGAGGTATGCAGAGAGAAAGAGCCACCTCCACTGTATTTGACTGGACACTTGCATTTAACATTAGTCTTCCTAAATTTTGTGCCACAGTTGATTGCAATAGAACAAAATTTCTTTTAGAAAAAGTTTATCTATTTCAAGCCCAGTGGTTTTTAAATGTTTTGTAAGACATGCGTATTGCTGAGTGGGGAGTAAGCAGGCTGAGCAAACTAGGACTGAAGAGGTGCAATTAGTGATAATGAACTGCTCTTACTACCATAAAAGACCAAAGTTCAAAACTCGATCTGTGTCATAAGTGAAGAATCAATCTGATTAATATTGCCAATAACCATTCTTCAGAAATGGTTTTTCAGCACTCAAGAAAAAGCCCTGACCTGATGAGTAAGAGCATTAACCAGAGCAGCTTAGGAAAGCCAATTCCATCCAAGACCTACTGGCCCTTTGACTGATCTCCTGACTGCGGAAAGCTTTCAGAGATCCCTTTTGTTCAAGACAAAGACCTATTTCACAGACACTTCCTACAAAGTCTCTTTAACAAAAACCCCTACCTTCACTAGAGTATTACCATATTATAATTCAAGACTAGTATCATGGGAACACAGGTTCCCTCCCTGCAAGTGAAAAAACAGTTTTCCGATCAAGAATGACTTTAAAGAGACCACACCACATATACAGACGTAGCAACACAGCTTATTACAAGTTCTTTTCAAGTAACAAACAAGGCATGAGCATTGCAACATCATAAAACCTTCTGGTATAAGCAAATTGGCTAAAAAGTTCTGAGTGACTTTGCTCAGGAGGTGGACATCCCTATGTGCTCCGTCTGACCTTACTAATAATCATTCAAGCTTCAAATCTGCTACTAAAGTCTCTGTTGTAAGCAATTATTTGCCTCTGTGCAAAAATGTTAATTTCATGCTCTGTAAACACATCTCCTTGTGAAAGACCAGCCTGCCTATAAAGATTGCTTTTGACAGCCTGATGACCATCTTCTGCAGCAAGCAACTGAAACACCTTTTGGTAAGTAGTAACATCTGTTCTCCCCTCCATAAAGGAGACGACATACCAACATGACATGTTTACAGGTAAGCCACATATAATGACCTTTATAAAAGCGAGCTGGAGAGTTTAGGCACTTACTTAAAACAGAGCAATTTGACACCGTAAAACTAAAGACAACAGCAACTGCTTTCAAGTAGCTGTAATATGTCACAACATTTCATCAACTAACCTATCGTGGAAAACATTATCTCTGCAGTGCTGCTCTTAGGGAAAGGATGATAGAAGATAAAGGCTGGGGTAAGAAAGATGACTTATTAAGTAGCAGTGGAACTGCAAGAGAAAGGCTCATCATCAAGCTTCAGGAAAAAAAAAAAGCACCACACTTTACCAAGACCAGTAGCAAGAAGTAGGCAGATTATTTGGCCCATGGTACCCAAACCAGTTGCACCTACGCTTGTCAGCAAGAAACAGACACTGCCCATGAGATCAGGGAACATTATGCTACACTGCAAGCTTTTTTCCCCCAGTGTTGCTCTGAATCCCAAACTAAATCCATTAAATACATACAATTTTAATTTTGGATGTCAACATATGTAAGATTGCCGGCAGACAAGATAAATATTTTAAGGCAATATAAAGAAGCAACTGTTGTCTGAAAACGCTACATGTAAAAGTTACCACCTTTGCTAGAAAGGCAAGAATCATAAATATGCCAGGCATCTAATGCTAGGGAACAACTCAACTTTGAATAATTTTATGCTATTAAGAGATACACACTGAATATGGACTGAGATCGCTTCATAATTCATATCTAACACAATAAAAATCAGCCTAAGTATTGCAAATCAAGTTGCCATAGTGGTCTCTCAAATGCATCTGAATTCAATTCGACATGCGTACAGAGCAATGAAACACTTTCACCTCTTAAAGCTTTCACTTCTCTCTCAGCATTGCTTCGCAGATGCCCTCAACTAGACCTATTTTCTCATGCCTCATGTTATAAAACACTCCAGGGGCCACGCACATTAAGTGAACTAGTTTTTTTTACTTCTAAGAACATTTCTTGAAACTTGAAGTAAGAAGCAAAGAGACTTCAAAATTTAAGTCTCCTTGTGACATTTCCAGATTAGGAAATATTTATGTATTTCCATAAATTTACCATTGCACAAAGAGGCAAGACAAGTTCACCGTCCCAAAAAGCATAAGCCAGAGCAGTTGGCTATTATGAATTATAAAGTAAAAAGCTCAGATAGACGTCAACGCTTCAATAATCCCGTTTAGGACAGCAGCTCAGAAGGAGCCTACATAGAACTAGATTTTCACAAGTTACATTAGGGGGAAGAAGGACCATAACTCTTGCTATAAAGATGAGATGTCAATCTTACCAAAAATTAAAAGTAAAGAGTCTTAATACATGCAATTTGGTGAAATTACTTTCCAATTCGCAAAACAAGCGAAATCAAGGTGGCTGCATACTTCCAAGTAAAACTAACCTTAGACTGATAAATTGACACTTTTTTCCCATGGCCTGAGGTAAATCCTTGCAGATTCTTTGAAGAGGTAAGAGCCGACTCTTTCCTTTACACGGCACAGCAAAAAGTGTTTGCTGCATTATGTTGCTATTCTATACTTGTCTTTTTTGGGGTGCAAGTTCATTTAAAAGGCTTTTTTCCTGTTTTGAATCCAGCTCACCTCCTCGATACAATTTACAGTAGGTCCCCATACAGAGCTGTACCAGCACAATGGAGCAGGAAGCGAACTGAGAAGCGAGGGCAGACCATCAAATTGCTTCTGCCACTGAGATGTGTGTCAAAACCCTACTTAACACATACTGTTTGATTACTGGATTGTTATTAGTCAGGCAGGAGACTGTATTAAGGTAATTCATTTGCCATTCCTCTATCACTACCATTAGCAAACTCAAATTCACACTTTCATACTCCCTTATATAGGAACACAGATCAGTCTCCAGCTTCCCCTAACTCTCAGGCTTATTGAGCCAAAGAGGTTAACAATCTTACAAAGCAGAAAACTGTTCACGTAAAAAACAAGGGAAACCTCAGTGCCAGCCTTAAAGGAATCAATAAATACTTACTGGTAGGTGGGAAATTCAACACATTTTTGGCTGCCCAGTACACCTAGTTTTAACGTGCCTAGACAACTTTAACTGGTTGCTGCAATTTAAACCACCTTCCCTATATAAAACTTTAAACACGTACTTGCTTTAGTTTTCAGAATTGCATCAAGCCCATGCTAACATTTTAATATCAGTAACAGCCAAAGAAGACCCCAATTAAACAACAACTCCACGGCAACACTATTCTATTTAAATAATCTTTGCAAGCTTCAGAAAGATCACTGCCTGAAAAAGAAAAAAACAACAAAAAATGCTCATGTAGTAAAAAGCTTTCCATCACTTAATCCTCCATCCTCAGTAAGAAGCATTCTGACTGTCTGGAATAACTTACATAGCAGCTCTCATTACAGTAAGCTAAACATTTCATCCACATAGGGAAAGTATATTAGTACATGGTGGTGGTGATGTGGGAGAAGTCAAATACTTTTACCTCCAGAGTTCTCTTAAACGCATTTGGAAAAGGAGCAGTTGTTTCAGACATGCCAAGATATTCCAATTAGACCACAGGGACAATAAACTGTGCCAAATTCCTTAAAATCAAATAGAAGCCAACTTTCTGCTAGTTTCCATTAAAGGTGGGATCACATTCCTTTCCTTAAGATGCAAGCCAAAATTCATAGCTACTACAGATTTCTAAGTGTTCATATCTCCTGAGTGCTGCTTGAAAATACTCTATCTTTTTAATTGATGTTTCTGAAAAGGAACTGTGACTTGTCTTTTAATCAGAAACGTAGACCTTTAGAAAATGTGTGCCCTTCAAATAACGGCCCACACATCAATGGGATAACGAAGTTACGTGCCAACAAAGCCAACTTTGCTTTGGGCCAAACACAGTATGCCTTATTTGATAATCACAGCTACTTGAAGAGGCAAATCACATAAGTTTGCAGAACCTGACAGCAGCTATTTGACAGCAGGAAAACCTTAACTACCTTGGGAGAGAGCTGACAGTCCTCCCTAGCACGTTGTGGCACCTCTTTATGCAAGGGAGGGAGGAAGTCTCAGGTGAAGAGGAGCCTGGCTGAAGGACAGCCAAGTGAGGTAGGGGTGAAGAAAACCAGAACAACATATGGGAGGAAGAGGAAAGGTTAGCTTGGCAAGGACTTCAGGCTCCATACACAGTACAGAGAGGGGACCTCTGAGCACACATTAGAACAGCTGTGCAGCTGAGGGGCACACACAGCTATCTTTGAGATTTTCTGATGAAGTCATGGCAAGAAACCAGAGCAAGCTCTACAGATAGTGGAAACATTCTCGGTGACTAGGGAAAAACTTCTTCGTGGCTTAGAAGAGCAACCTCTATGAAAAGATATATATTATGAACGATAACCTTTAGTTTAAACTTTCCTAATTATACTTCGTAAGACAAAAAAATATGCCCAACTAAGCACATGCAACCAGTAGCTCTACAGCAACTTACAGTCAGCAGAATTCACCCCCTCACTGACCAAGCGCTTGGTATATATCATTTCCAGAATGACTACTTGACTGGGAAGCATCACAACCTGAATGTTTGGCTGAATGTTTCATTTGTTATAGCCCACCAATACAAAGAACCATTTTATGCTCCTGTACAAACAGAATCAAACAAGAAAACTTCTCCTCCTTGCCAGGCATCAGTGAGAGCCTTTGTTCAGCTGCACAAGAATTCAGTTATAAACAGTTCATGCTTAAAAATCAGTGTGCAGCAGTGAATGTTTGCCATCTCAAAGCACGGAGAGATTTGCTAGGAGGATTATATCTAAGCAGTTTTAAACACTAATGTGAAGTAGCAAAATCCAAATCATTAGACTTGCATTTGCTTGATTCGGCTCCCTGCTGCAGGGCAGCGTGCCATGTTCCTTCAAGCAAGCAGGCAGGTCCCTGCTCAAGTAGTTACCCATTGATGCTTGCCATCTCTAATCTTCTCTTGGAATTGTTCCCCAGTGCCAGGCAGACTCTAGGGATTTCAGTGAGCACAAGCTGGCTTATATTTAAACTGGTCCAAAGCTGGAGGAAGGCTCTTTAGGGGTAAGAGACAGGCAAGGAGACTCCCTTTGGTTACCCTGCACGGTATAAACCAGATGCATCATTAACCTTTACATGTAAAGGTACGTACCATGTTCTGAAATACCATTTACCCATGAAGACCTCGCACAAAAAGTTAGTGATAACATTTAAGCAATCCTTATTTCCCTCTCAAATTCTCTAGAAACATTTTTGGTAGAAATCCCCACATTTCAAAGAATTAAGACCACCATTACTTGAAGAGCCCCTAGCATATAAACAACTAAATCCATATCAAATGTATTGCTTGTTTGGCACTTCAATGCCTAGAGGGATATTTCTACTGCCTAGTTTTGAGCAATTAACCTTTACGCACCCAGCCTGTCCTCTAACGTTGCCTCCTGTCTCAGCTTCTGCATTGACCAGACTAAGAACTCAGGGTAATGAATACCGGATCACTTTTTAATGAGGTGTCTGTAACACAGCATAGATATTTCTCCAACCTCTCTCAGGCTATGGAGAAATGAATGAATGGTTTATGTAGTGGTGAGTTGAGCTGTCTGAATTTTGAAAATCAAGGACACCTGATGGAGTTCCCAATGTCAGTAATCATGCAGCCCCTCTCCGCTACAAAGCCATACATTTGAAGATGCAAGCGACATTTTGTACCCTGAATATACACACATACACGGTGTAATGAATGAAGATGCCCTTATGAACAAGTGTTCAATTCAAAGCTATGCCAAGACAAAAAAACACCAGAAGTTCTTTATTTGAAATCCTTCACCTTAATCCTGAACAGAATAATTGAAATATCACAAAAGTTTCTGAAGTAGAGGGTCACGCCATCGTCACTGGTGCACAAAACTCAATGTTTCCATATGTTCAAATACATACTTCAAGTTTTTGTTGACTTAATGCTGGAAAGTTGCATAGCAATTATAAATTTCAGTTCAGCATTCAGATGTATGTTGAAGTACTATCTCAAGCAAGTGTCCACCTTCTAGTATTAGCTATACAAGGCCAATAAATAACATTGTGTAAGACCATCCATGGCAATATTTGTTCCAGTTTCTGTGCATGCCCCTACTAACATCTGTGCATGTCTTGTAAAAGAATGTTTGCAGCTAGTAAATCCCCTGACAAGGGCAGGAAGTAAATTTTCTTGATTCAGACACTGAACATTTAATTCCTAAAACTTTATTTTCAACATTTCCTCAGAATACACTGCATGTAATATTTAGAGCTCCTGGCTACCAGGAGACATTTGTCAAAGCACATTTAGAAGCTAAAATGTCTAAAACATCTGCAGCTGGTTATAATGCATCAGGAAAATAAAGTTGTCTGGCTTCAGTACTGTGCCAGTGTTTGAAGAAAAAAATAAAATCGAAACCATATGCCTGCTCTTAGGTTACTCTCAAGTGGTCTATATTTTATAAGGTAACTTACCATTAATTTTTAAAGTTCTATGAATTGAATTCTACTAATTGGACTTCTTGGGCTTTTTTAAAAAAATACTTTAAAAAACCCCTTGAAATTCCCGAAATCCAGCTGGCTTTGATCCTACAGGTCAAGCATCCAAAATCTTGCCAGTAAGAGGCACAAGCTCCAAAAATTCTCATAAAAGTGCTATACTCCAAATACTTCACTTCTCCTCCAGAAACAAGTTTCCTCTGATTATTGTTTTATCTGGGATATCAACACTATGGGTGTAAAAAATGACATTCCCTCCCGAGTAACTTACATTGTGGTTTTAAAATTTAAACCATCTCAAACGAATACTGGTTTACAGTGTCAATGAAACAAATAGCAGGGATTTTAATCCAATGAGAAACTCAGTTCTAACCCAGGTCTTCCATTCCCTCTGAAAGCTATTCAAAGAAGGTGATGCAGTTGTTTTCCTGCTGCAAAGGCTCCTAAGCTATGTAAGTCAGTTCAGCCATACAGTACAGGACCACTGAGACCGGGAAAGCACAACACCTCGTACGACAGTTAAGGCTAAGATCACAGGGCTGCTGACTCACACCCAGCAGTACAACAGGGACCAAGTTTCACTACTGTGCATGCAACCAGCAGCTGATGGGGCACTGGGGAAAGCCTCTGCCTTCCTTCGTGGAGTGCTTCCACACAAGCCTTCATCCGCTGCCAGCTCAGCATGCTTTGCCTAACTTTGCGTTCACTCATCCCAAAAATCACCGTATAAAAAAGCCTCCCATGGCTTCCACTTTAGAGACAACTCTAGCAAAACCAGCTGAATTTTGGGAATGTAACTATTTCATCTCACTGTCACTCCTAGTGTTTCCCTTTAGCCCCCCAGCTCTGTCCGGCCCGAACAAGCATTCCTGCATGTAAAGGTCAGAGCTAACCGAAACACGCTGCCCAACAAGTAGACACAGTGTCCGACTCAAAACAATTGGTAAGCTTTCGCACAACCTCATGGTCTATGAGCCCCACACCTCCGAGGGCAGTCCACCATCCAGGCCCAGAGTGAGAGAGCTGGGAGAATGAAATATTGCAAGTGGAAATCCTCTGAATAAACACAGCTTGCACTTCAGATTGCAGTGAAGTGGCCCAAAACCTATGCAAACCTTCCCACTTCCTCACCTTCACAATATCTTTTCTTCTGTTGGCCAGAGGAAAGCAACTGTTGTGCATCTATCTTATCGCAGTGTCTTTTTAATGCAAGCAGCTCTAAATCTCTTAACTCATGCTGCTCTGGAGGAAGCATCTCTCACAAACCAAGCAAATCTGCAAAGTGCTATCAAGTGCAGAGCAGCAACAGGGGAGCGAGGCTTGTGCTAGAAAACCAACTTCTCCAGGTAAGATGCTTTACAAAGAAATTATCAAGTGCAGCGATAGAAGTGGCTGAACACAACACTTTGGGTTCATATCGCCTGGGAAACTTAAGGGAGATAATTAAACAGCCCCCCATCACACTTTTTCCTCTTAGGAGACAAACGTTTTTCTCAGCCCCACAGATTAACGCACTCATTTACTGCCTTCACTGCTTAGTCTCTGATCTCAGTGTAAAGTTCATAAAGAACTGCCTCCCATCCTTCTTTCAGAACACAAAAGACATTTCAAAATTTGTCTTCAGTTTAAGTGCTCAGTAGTCATACAGTTTCCCAGTAATGCTTTTGCTGACTGACCCCTTAGCAGGCTTCCCTGTTACTCAACAGTAATTGCACAGCAAATACGGAGACAAAGTCACCCATTCCCCTGCAGAACCTTTAATAAGGATAGATAATTACATGGCTGTTGACACACTAGAAAATTGCAAAGCAAATATAAAAGAACACAATTAACTTTGCATGTATTGTAAAAAAAATTATCCAGATCATGTACATGACAATAGTGCTCTTTACAACCACAATTTGTTTTCAGGCTGAGCTCTAGTTTGACATGCTCTTGCAGTTCCCAGTCAAAAGCTGAACATCAACTTGATGAGCAGTTTCCCAGCTGCTCACCGGTCCCAACAGAAGCAACACAAATTGACAAGGTTCTAATTTTTTTTTTTTTTAAAAACCTTTTGCAACTTTATAGAACTGAGCAACCAAAAGTCAAAGGCTAACTGCAAGCTCGGAAAGATCTTTGAACCACCAGCCAAGTTTTCCTAGCACTGGTTGAGTATGGGGAGATTGACTATCATCTTCTACAGAAGTTAACTGCTCTCACCAGGAAGACGTGACAACTCTCTTGAAGCCACTAGTTCTTTCAAGCTACCTTTAAAATGCAAAGAGCATCATAATCTATGCAGAACACAGATGTGGAAAGGCAGCAGGCCCAGAGCTGTCTTACAAACGCAGCTTACATGCTGGGCCTCTGCTTTACTGTTACAGAAATCTGCTTCCCTCCAATACGCAGCCTCTTCAGTAACAGCCTATGAAGTCTGAATTTCTGCTGCTGATCTGTCACCACCTTCATTTCAGCACTAAGAGCTGCTTTCTGTCTATAAATTGATTCCCTCACTGCAGCCTGGCACGAAGTTCAACACCACACAGCAGACTAGGGGCCTGAGCCTACAGTGCACTCAGTCCGACACAGCGAAGTGTTGCTCGGATCTTGTTTCTGTACTGGGGTATCTGGATATGGCTACTAAGACAACTGTCCTGGGAAGGGCTACTAAATAGTTTTGCCATTCAAACCATAGAAGTGGTTTCAGCGAGACCACTATCACCCACCGGGTTACCTGGGGCCTGGGCTGCATGCCAACCCAGCCACACCTGGCAGCGGAGCTGCAAGGGAACCAGCCTCCGACCAGCGGACCACCCCACCTCTCAGCTCTGTGAGGACCAGCTTGCTGCTTTCAGACAAGGAATTTCGCATACAGTTTGTAGGGCCAAGAAAGTTAGACAATACACCTTTGGAGTGTGCCTTAAAGATTCTAAAACCCTGATTAAAACCCCAAACCAACAGCACAGTCCAACAGAAGCAGTCAATCCATGCAGGTACGCACGTCTAGAAGTCACTACATCGGCTAGATTCAGAGCTTTAATCACTATTCATTATGGCAGAGACCCACCTCTTCTCAGCTCCCAGCAGAGACAAGACCCAAGACACTGCAACTTGTCTTTAGAGGCAAGTCTCTCAAGCACTTGTCACCTTCAGATCACCTAAACAGCATATTAAATACTTGTAGCACGGCAGCTGTGTGGGCTGCCAACAACTCCACACAACGCAATTTTTCTGTGAAGTACAAAAATCCATCATGTATGATCACCCACTGCTTTAGAAGCAGCCACAGGCTGTGCAAAAAAAACCCAACACATTTTAAATGGCTGTTAGCTGTATGTTGTATTGTCTGATACAGCACTGTGTAGCCTGACATATCCAGGGATTTTGGCAATGCTCTCCAAGGAACACTAGACATTTTTTCCATTACTGCTGAAGGACCACAACTACAAAACTGCAAAATCCTAAAAAGCTACTCAATGGCAGCATCAGTTCATCAAAAGGCAAACTGCTGCTGCTGCAAAAAAAAGAATCATATTTGAACTTATCTGTAACCCACAAGCAGCACAATATTACTTTGTAACCCATAACAAGGAGTAGATCAACTTTGAAAGGAATGTACGGTCAGCTTTCAAAGACTTCTAGAAAATGCCTGGAACATTTTAATAACTTAATTCTGACTTAAAGAAATCTTTAATTAAGACAGCATTTAGAAAGCATTTTCAGAACAATCTGGAATCCTGTGGAATGTGTTAAGGCCTCCAGGAAGCTTGCTCTTGCTAAGAGCTGAGATCAGTCATGACTCAGAAGGAAAGCAGCAGCAAGAAGTAGCCAGCACAGTCCAAGTCTTAATATGCAGTTTGCCTGTCTGTCATGTCACGGACAGCAGGATCACCCCGTCTATCCTTTATCACATTCATTTGATGACTTTGCCACACTTTTTCTACAAAGATGTTACCCAAATCACAGTCACAAAGGACTTGACTTAAAAGAATTAACTGCCTCTTGCTCTTACTCGCAAGCCACTGCTAATCCATGCTCCTCTAAAAAGCAAGCAAAGTAGGTCAAGGCAGCTTAAGTGCTACTAAAATACGTCGCATAGCACCTTATATCCACAGCTCAGACAGCACCTCCTCACCCACAAGCAAGCAGCAAACAACATCTAAGTCAAGTCCAGATGGCCAAAGGGTCTTTGTCTGGATAGAAATGAACTTTCCCTTACTCTTTAGAGAAAGCTTATGCCTCCTTTAAGTGTCTGTTTATCAAGTACATGCAGTTCCCAAGAGATTACTTTTGAGGAGATTATACCCTGCTGGGGTCCTGTTTTGTTACTTCTTTCAACTATAGCCTTCTGAAGCATAGCAGTTCTCAACGGAAACAAAGATCAAGCAGCAAAAGCCACAGCAGAGGGGGCCTTCTCTTGCTGGACAGTCCTCAAGTGACAGACAGTGATTCATCTGCTGCTCCTCAAGAAAGCTGCCCATCCAACTGATGTTACTCTGTGTCTAGATGGTACATTGCACTGCAAGATATCTAAACACTTTAAAATGTCCAGTTTCTGCAATACATACAAAAGAAAAGAGCCATCCTGTTACATGAATGCAAGCGAGGACATGCAGCCATCACATCCAAGACTGCTGCTTTAGCGCAAGCACTTCCACACCAGCTGTGCACTAACCCGCTGTGCTACAGCAGGGTCCCCACCTACGAGCAGGGTGGGCGCCTTGGGAGTGCGTGCTCAGTCACATGTGCTTGAACCATCCACCTTGCTGACTTCACAACGAAAAATTAAAGCCACTCAGGCAATACCATTAATGTCGATTAACAGTTATGTCAAGCACTGTGTCAGGTCCAGTGGATGCCAGCTGTTTAGTACTACAAAACTGCCAGCTTTGCTAGAATTAGTGCCAAGTGTTTTGCCCAATGCAGCCCATTCTGCCAGCTAGGTTTGGGATAGGATGCTGTCTGAGGACACGATGATGATAGGAACACTTACATCCTCTCCACCTTGAAGCCAATGCTCCAGAAAGGTGTGTTCAGTTCCATTCCCACATCAGCCTGTGCAGCCCAGTTGGAAATAGAGGGCAGTCAGTGACTCTCCCGCTGTCAGTGAATACGTGACTGGCAGGAACCACTTCTCTTACTGGACTATTTTGGACTTGAATACAAACCACCATGAAGAGCAAGAATCACTGTAGAAACATCTCATTTCAAACTGTGCACAAGGCTATACAACAAAAGTGTGAGAAAAACTATAACAGTTTGACAATCCGGGGAATAACACAACCTTCCCTGCCTACCCTTTCAAACCCAAACAGATGAATTATGAAAATCTTGTGTGCAGCAATCAGGATAAAAGGCTCAGCAGCATTCCTTGTGTTCTGTTATTGTCACCTGTCAGAAAAGACAGTGCTGGTAAGCAGAAGCCAACAGCAAAGAAGCCAGGGCTGACCAAAGCAATAGTATGGCATTACATGGCAGAGATTTACCTAAACTAACTCTTGACCATCTCCTGCTGAAAACCATGCAATTTCTCAAGTATTCAGTGTTCCAGGGACACAGGCCAGCATTTGTAGCTACCGGTTAAGGTACGACAAATCCCTTCGGAAAGCTGTTCCGCAGTTCTTTTGCTAAAGAGCATTGTTTAATGCTTCCACCATTTTGGCTGCAGATCACAGTAATCTCTTGCATACACCCTGTAAGTTGTCCAAACCATCCTGCAGACTAATAAGGAGGTAGTTTTCATAATATAAACTAAATTCAAGATTGCTTTGAATCATAAAAGAAGCTTAAAACCAGAGGAGCTTCAAAAAACCAGCAGATATCTTTGCAACTGCTGCCTTTCCCTCCCTGTTTTTCAAGTTATTAGTATGTCTTAATATTAAGATCTTTTGGAGGGAGATTCCTTGTTACACAAGGAGTTTCAATGCATTAGGTACTTAATTGCTAGAAGTCATCATTAAATTCGTAAGCCCAGACATGCAATTAGAATGCTGGATTATATTTCATTATATTTTAAGAGTACTCTATAACCAAGCAGCTTTCAGGATCTTCTCTACCAACCAGCTTCCTCCTCTGAGGAGCCGCTGAGAGTTTTTCCAGGCTTTAGAAGCTTTGTACGCTGTGATTTCAAACAAGACCCAGGTACACAAACTGGTCTCCTTGAATTCCTAACCATTCTTGCTGGTCATACACAGCACAGAATCAAGAACAGCTTACAGGCACAGTGAATGGTGATGTGTTACACATTGTTCTCATTTAGGAAACAAGAACAGAAGAACAGAAGCCTAACTGCATAATACAGGAGCACCGGACACATGCCCAAACTCATGCATGTTAAGCTGACAAAGTTTATAAACAGGATGGAAAAAAAATTTTTGGTATTTCTTTCTTCATGCTGAACGGAAGAGATTGCTGGAGTATATGCACAAGTTTGATGCACAGTGCATCAAGACACTTCTTGAGCAAGATACAGACACCTTAGTTTCAACAAGTTACTACCAGAAAAGGAAGGATGCCTCACTGCTGATCTTCTGATCAGAGCCTTTGCTCTGCTGCCCAGGAATAGCAGCTTTTGGAATAGCCACATGCATGCACAGTTCTGCTAAGACAGACTGTACCTGCAGATACAGCCAAGAGCCCATGAGAACTCTACACTGATGAAGCCATCTTCAATGAGCTTGAAAACATTTTGATGAATACATGCTGCTATTGCGAAGTTGTGATTAAATGAGGTAAGCTGGTGCTCCTCTTAAATATTTAGACCTATAACAGTTGTAAGGAATTAAAAAAAAACAATTAAAAACAACAAAGTTTCAAAGTCAGATCCTTTCACAGCTCTGACAAACTAAGGAAGAAACCAGATCCAGAAGTCTCATGTCTGAGACAGAAGTTTAAAGTATAAAGCAATTACACCACACATCAGAAGACTGGAAATGCCAGAGTTCTTTAAACACTGGATTCAGCCACCAGTGAAAATCCAGCTGTCCCTTTCAGGAAGGTGTGGAATACTTGTGACACAGTATAAAGTCAAATTATTGCACTCTTGGGAAGCTGCTTTTTCTGGTACCAGTACCAGCAAACAGTCTGATTTTTAAGGCATTTTCTATAGAAAAACTTTAAGGAAGGAAAATAAACGTACTTTCAGTTGATGAGACTTTATGAGAAGCATTTTTCCTTTGGGTGTTTTACTTTTTCCTTACAGATTTCTGACTGGGCCTCCTGTGCACGATAGAAACACAAATCAATTGTCATGAAACCATCACTTTTCCCTAATGGGCCCATAGAATTTAACTGTTTTTCTAATTATCTCAACAGTTACTCAGAAGCAAGAACTTTACAGGTTAGTAAAAAATAGACCTAAAATAGTTTTAAAAGCTACTAAATATGAGGAAAAATTCTATGCAAAAAAACTTATAGAAGACAGGTAAGTCACAGCCACAGTGTGCTCAACACAGGAAAATCTTACAAGTTGGATTTAATTGGAAATAACTTAGCTTCTTGCATTATTTTAAAAATATTAATAGCTAAATGTCTACTCTACAAAAAGTAACAGTCTTTTTGATGCAGCATTGGAACTGTAATGTTACACAGCCATCTGATGCATTCTCTCTCTAGTTTTCAGGAATCCTCTAACTTCTTGCAACTTTCCTTAATCCAAATGGTATTGAGCTGCTTTGACAAAAGGATTTCAGAGAGAAAACCAAGTAGTTTTCATAAACAAACACTGGTAAAGTTAAAATACTAACATCAATTGTGATAAAGGGAGCAGGGCACTCACTTTGGTCCAATTTATACTGCACAGAAAATTTTGGCATACTTCAATATAGTTGACAATGTAAGAAGAACAGTATAAGGAAAGAGAACATCTTTTACAGCACTTGACTGATGATCACATCTACGACGTTGAAGGCTAAATCCACAAGAAAGTTTTACCTTGCAATGCTGTGCATCTTGCTACTCAACTTCGAGCTTTGCAATTCCCATCGTGGGAACTGTGGCCTTGAGTGAGGCCTGTAGGTACCTTCAGAATGACGTTTAACTGTGTAGGTCAGGTTTCTGACCTTTAATTTTTCCAGGTCTTAGGTATATGACCCTTACATACAAGGTGGCCGGGCCCCTATATCTCATAAGACTCAAACCACTCATACCTGATTGCATGCTTTGATGCCTAAGCTGTTCCTCCCAAACACAGAACAGGGGTTGTTTATTTTGCACAGCCAAAGCAGGGAGGTGAAGTCAATTGAGTGTTATAGCTGCTGCACTGGAACTGTGTAAAAGCCATTAACAAACTTCATAGAAGGGACAGGAATTCTCCCAGGTCAGTGCCCCAGTCACCAGCTGGGCCAGAGAGGAATTACAACACTAAGATGTTCTGCCCTCTGCTTCGGCACCACCCCACAGCCTCAGCAGAGGGTGGTAGCTGACACCAGCCTAGAAGAGAACGGGAGGTGCACTGCTGCCAAATGCCGAGAAAGCACCAAACCCTGCATCTCCTATTTCCTCAGCACTCCACTAGGTCACAGGACAGCAGGGCACCATCTTCTTCTCCCCTCCACCCCAGGGTTTTGAACACAAGTACCTGGAGTCCCACACACCTTGTGCAAAACTCAGTCAGACAGCTATGCTCTGAACTTGGCATCCTTTAAGAGATCAATGCTGAGGATCACAGCTGGGCTTGGATGAGGAAGAGGAAAGAGCTTCTGTGCCCTGAACTGCACAGAAGCAAAACTCGAGCGCACACCCCAGGGACTTGCCTGGTAAGAACCTTGAAACTGCAGGCTTCAGGTCTGTGGACAATCAGCTGGATTCTGAGGATCACTCTCAGCCTAAGCGCTTAAACCCACTTATGCCTAAATCCACAAAAGGAGTTAGGTACCAAAATCTCTCACTTTCTAGGGTTTTCAGTTCACTCTGGCATAAACAGAGTGTGCAAATACCTGTACTATATAAAGCAAAAGAGATACAAAGGACAAACAGTTATCTAAATGAAGAAATTAAAGGAAACATACAGAGAAAGGAACAAGCTGTCCACCTAGTTAAACACGAACTGATTTGCAAGAAAGCACATTAGTTACATGCAGATAACCCTAAAATAACTATTTTCCTTTCCTACTTTAAAACTAATCCATAAACCACTACGTTTCTCATGTTCAGCACTTTCTACACCCAATGATATTTCCCCCATTTTATCCTGCAGCGCTGGTCCCACTAATCACTGACATATGCTCCAGCACAAGGCGTTTCCTCTGGCATGCTTTAAAAAGAAGCAGCACTGTCACCAGGGCAGTGTAAGCGCTGGCAAATACGGTCTGTCAGGTTTTGTTTTCAAGGACTATAAAAATAGACTTCAGTGCATTAGGCTTGAAAACTCATACCCTCTAGAAATAATTTTAAAAGAACAAGTTTTCAGATGACTTATTATTGTTTTCAAATATCTAGAGAGAAAATCCATAGTTTTGTATTTCATTTAACATTTTCAGGTTAAGCCAATGTTTGAAGTTTTCTTACATGACGGACAATTCCCAGCTAATTTACTTGCAAACGCCAGTGCTCTCTCCTCACGTGCATCAATTTACAGCTTCTTCTCAGATGCATTTCCAGTATGAGCAGTCCCTTATAAAAATATCAGCACTCTGAATGCCATAAGCACACTACTTGTTTCCAGAGTTTAAGCCTTTCACCTTTAGTAAGCAGTGTTATTTTGTGCTGGTAACAGCTTTGGCCAAAAAGCAAGGAAAAGGATGTTGGCACAGACTGAAGTTTGAGACACTTTCTCGTTAGTTTGTAATTGGCTTTGCCAAGAACTCTTGTTCTGTAATCAGCTGGCCCAAGTTCATATTTGCAGAAAATATGTAACTATGGTGGAAGAAATCCTATTATCTTTTATATACAGACACTCTACAGCAATCGAAATCAAGGACAACTCAAGTAGCACCTTCACGTTTCAGATAAGACTTTTCCAGTCTTCCACATATTCACTCACAGAACGCACAACCCACATATGAAGATCAGAAACAATCTGAGGCAGAATGGGGAAACGTCTCCTCAGAGTCATCTATGAGACCGCAGTTGGAAGAGAACAGCTATAGACAGCAAATTTATATTAGATCCGGACTTCCGAATTTTAGTTTAGGTGATGGTGTGTGTGACATCCTGCTTAGGACGATAGAGGGAGAACTGACTTTCCCTAAAATTGATAACTGAGACTTTAACTGAAGTTTTTGTGTGTCTACATGCAAAAACCATACTACATCGCATGTAGCAGCAGCACTGTTTCCTGTTTCTTTTTAGGTTAAGAAAGCACAAGGCAGCAGCAGAGACCGTATGTGCATCTGGCAGCATTACTGAGGAAGGAAGTTCTCAGCCTCCATCTTACAGTCCAGAAAAGACCCTCTCCCCAACACATATCTGCTGAGGCAGATGGTGAGAAAAGATAAACGCAGGCAAACCCAAGAGCCAGAAGAGAAACTTTGACTTACTTGGGACAGCAGAACACTGAGGTTCAAACAGGACAGCAGTGTCCCAGGTAAGTCAAGGAGACAACAAGAGAAGAGATCCTCAAAAGAAACATCTGGATCTATCACCAGGGGAGGAGAAAATCAAGAGACCTATGCCTATCTTGTCAGAACAGTGGGAGAAATCTGTGAACTGAAACAGAAGATGGATTTCATAATAGAATTGCGGTTGCTGTTTTTAAACTCAGTTACAGGAACAGTAAATATTTGATATTCCTGCTCATAATACATTTTAAAACATTGTTTTATAAGCAACAACGATAGAAGTCATGACAAAGACTAGTTTCTCTAGCAGTATTTGAGCAAAGAAGCTTTTAATTCTTAAATGAACTTCAGTCCGGGATATTTTGATAAATCTTGACTAATTGGAGGAGTGGAGATGCAGCTTTCGCACATTCTAACTCCGCTCTAGGACGTATTGGCCAAATTTCAATACAAAGATGTATTTTTAACTACTATGTATTCGCTCAGTGAAGCACAGCACACAATTCCCCTCTCTTGCTTCTCTCCACAGGAGTTCCACATTGGCCTTACTTTAATAGCTCCTTCTGCAAAGTGCGACAGACAAATGCAACATTCTGTAAACACTGGCGTTCAGATAAACTGATAGATTCTTGGTAAAGAACTGAGCCCTGTGCACAAGCACTTTCAGTGCAACATCACATGCTTCCAGCTTCACTAGCACCTTATTCTGTAGCTAGAACTGCCCATGCTGGAAGTCAGCTGTTTTATGAAGTTCTGTTTATTTCTCAGTGCACCCTAAATAAAAAAAACATACGTAACAGGTTTGGCTAATTAAAGGAAGAGGGAAGAGATACTACACATGGCAATTACTGGGACAATTTACTCCTTAAATGCTGACCCCCCCCCCCTCCACCTTTCAAAAGAAACAGCAGCAACAGTAGGAAAATGGTAACAAAGATAACGATTGTGACCAGTCTTCTGGTCTCTCTCTCTATATGCAAATACACTTCTGCCAGTTTCTATGTCAAAAAAACAGGTCTTCCAATACTTTGCAGATGTTTTTACAGTTTAATTCCATATCCTCAGTCCCAGGCAAGCAAAATAATTTTGGGAAGTCTCATGCCAAACAGTTTAATTGTGCCAAAATAACTTCTTTGCCACTGCGAAGATGACCTGGGTACAGATGCTGCTTTTTTGAAGTGAGTTTTTTTTTTTTTGCAGGCTAAATCAGTTCCTTGAACCAGATTCCAA
>VXAL01018937.1:113274-123652 GCA_013399475.1 Chauna torquata
CAGAGCGTACTGGTGGAGCAGCAAACTAACACTTACAGGAGTGAAGAAAGGGTTATTCCTTATTACTTGACTACCACACATTAAACCCTGACAACTGATCATCGGCATGATAAACGAGAAGACAGAAGATAATCACAGGGTTCACTTCTTTTTGAGATACTGAATAATAACCTCTTAAGTAGTGGCTAACGAACTGACAGTCTGGCTAAATTTAAGTGACCTTCTGTAATGTTACAGCAAGTAACTTATTTGCCTAACTGAAACGCTTTACAGAGTTACACCTGTATTTACCTACCTTTTGGGGATCTGATTTTCTTTAGTGAAGGAATATATTTTTCCTTTTACTTATCTGAGCTGTAAGTACAGTTTCTAAAGAAAGCAACTTTCAAGGAAGCAGAGTTAAGATTAAAGTCAGTCTGAGCAGAAGTGAAGGAGCTGCTCTCTTTTTAAAAAAAAGAACAAGTAATGTTACAGGATGCCAGACCTGGTTATGTATATTTTTTATATCATACCCTAGATCAAAGTCACTAAGACTTGTTTTTCAAAGGAGGATCATACCCTAAGACATCTTTGAAAACTTTAGTCTAAACATTAAGTACACTCAAACACTGTTTCACCTGCTTTATTTATTAAGCAACAGCACATGCTTACTGGTCTCTGAAAATTTCTTCTTAGGACATCATCTAAAGGCTGAGAAATGTTAGGTATGCTCAAGAAAGAACAAACTACCTCTTCTCCATCATGGAGAAAAATGTTTTTGTTGCTAATGTCACGAACTAGGTAAAAGTAACTTCCCAAATGTATTTGAACACAAGTAATCTACACAAAGATAAGCCTATACGACCTTCTACTTAGAAAAACCAGACTGGCTATGAGAGATTTTAAATGTTAGATCTTCTTACATAATCATAAGCAAAGATGGAGAAGATGACTTTCCTCTGAAAAGTCACCTTAGTTTGCACATATAATTGCAAGCAAAGGATTTCAGACGTTAGAGATAAAGCAGAGCAGACCTTTCTTAACAACCCAACCTTGCAAAAAAACAGTCGTTCAACATGGCAGAAGCAAAGCAGCTCTGCATGCAGGAGAGACAGCTAACAGTGTTTCCAGATAAGATCCAACAAAGTCCTAAAACATAGCAAGGCTTTGACTAAAGAAAAAGCTCCACTCTAATCAGATTCTTTGAAGGAGAGAGTAGTCATATACAAACGTAGATTTCATTTATCCAGAAAGTTCTTGCAGGAGACAGGCTGATTTACTGTTATTCTGCAATTCCTTTATTTTTATTACTGAATACAAGTTCTACAACAAGAAGAAAGTTTGTGCAAGGTTAAGGTGGAAGTTCAAATATTTGTACCTGAAAAAACACACTTCAACATTTCTTTGAAATTTAATGCCCTGGTTGCTCACTATTTCAGTAAACAACTGGAATTCCTTTGCATTTTAAAAAATACATATTAAAACATACAAAATTTGGGGGATTTTGGCTTCAGCAGTCACTTTGCAAACCCTCAACCACACAGAATAGACAGCTTTGTATTCAAAAGCTACATCAGGAAAACATGTCAAGTCACTGCTACATCTGCCAAGCACGACATACATGCAAGAAATACATATTAGTGTTGAGGGGAGAAGCTCTGAACACAAAGTAGTGACCTCACTGCAGAGGCAATGCTCAGCTTAACAGGGAAGAATGCCAGCATTCACTGTTTTGAGAGACAATTTTTTAGAAGTTACTTCCTGCTACTTCTTGTGCTAATTGGGAAGAAAAACAGTATTGCAGCTGAAAGATTAATAAGAAGTTGAGACTGACAGACACAGTCACTGAATAAACATTAAGAGTGAACTTAAAGGTTGGGTGCTGCTGTGCATTCCAGTCTTCGCTGACTCCATTTTCTTCCCCTTTTCTTCTCTTCCTATTTCTTGCCAAAGGAAGAATCACAATATCCACACTAGTTACACCAACTTCCTTACAGTGGGTTTCCCATTCGGGACCCTTACTATGTTTAACTGCTTGTACTGGTGAGTCAAACTAAAATGACAAGAAAGCAAAGGCTACTGAAATATCTGAAATATAAGCCACATTTTGTAGGGTACAAATGTCAAGCCCATGAGCTACCATTTAGTAGCTGCCTCTAAGCAGGCTCTTGTTCACAGTGGTTGTAAGACCCCTGAGAGCACTTAGACAGCATGAGGAATTTCGTCCCTGGCTCACTTTGGTGGCAACACGTTCATGTGCTTGTATTGTGATTTCCAAAAGATGGAAGTCTGCTGAATGCCACCAACCTTGGGTACAGTTAACCAGAACACAGTTTTCCTTAAGAAGCCTGTACAGAGCTGTAGCAAGACCCAAAGAAGTCAGACCTTAAAAATGAATTGGACAACATTTCCTCAAGCTTTCTGAATATGCTACTGATGGACGCTAATTGCTATAGCTGGTAGTTTGTGCTTCCAAGAAAGTGACAGGAAGAATAAATAACTTTTCTCTTGTGAGCTACAGAAAATGTCATCAACCTTAAAAAGGTAACTTGGTGAAGTGGGAAGGCGCAAAACAGTATCAGAAGGAACTCAGTACTGGGATAGCTGAAAGAGTTCAGTTTCAATAAAATCAGCAGCTTTTCCACTGAAACAAGCTACTTCCCTGGGTATTGGCAACACTGGAGCACTGCTTACACTCCACTGTAACTGTGGTTGAAAAGCCTTAATTATAGATATATGCTCTAGAGAGCTCGCTTTTAACCCCGGAGCTAAGATTAGAGAAAATGAAGCAACTGCAAAAGGGCAGGGAAAAGAGCTAATTATTTAGAAAGAAAAGCAGATTTAAGGACCAAGATGTGGTAGATCTCCCTTCTTTGAAGCTGCAATTTAAAGCTTTACCAAGTTTATGAACAATAAGCAGAAGTGTCAAGTGACATTTCTTGTATTTTAAGGGGCACACAGGACTTTGAATGCAGAGCTGCCAGCAGATCTCAGACACAGCAGAAGTTACTCTTCTACCCAAGCATTTGAAAAGGAGGGGCTGCCTCCTAACCTACTGCCCTACACATCGATTTACTTATCTGTAGCTTTCTCCAGTCGTTCGTGGGACCCTTTAAATCTAACAAAAGAGGCACAGTCTGACAAGTCAGCCATAATTTGATATCCAGTGCTACTTATATTCTTAACAAAGCTGTGCAGATAAACACTCCCATCCTTGTTACCTATCCATTATCCAGCCAAGGTAACACAAAATGCAGGAAATAACACCATGAGTGTCAGTTACACTGATAGTAAAGACACCATTACCACTGAGGGGTTGTGCTTCATGTTGAATAAAGCAGGACTAGTAACACTTCCTAGCTCCCTGGACTGTAAGAAGTCATGAACAGCATGCCAGATCTGAAGGTAAAACCACAAGCAAGCTCTAAAGGAGATAATGAAGAGTTTGAAAGTTTATTCGTGGCAAACAAAAGACAAAAGGCAGTCTAAAAGGAGAACATATAAATGTAAAATTAGGAGGGGGACATGCTATTATTCCTGGATTAGGGAATAGAGCATCACTGTTATACTCTTGAAAGTGACTTGAGTATTAGGACTTGTTCAGAAGTCTGTGAAATCTGATAAACAGATTCACACTTTCTGCTCACTGCTACAGAACCCCACCAAGCGTTATCAGTTTTGCAAACAAGCTGGGATCTGAAGTCAAGTCAGAGTTTCTTTTATAGTTCTCTCTGGAAGCAGAGGAATCCCAGGCCAAGCTGCATATAAAGGGAATGCATGGGTGGCCAAACTGCACTAGGGCAGCCTGAAATGGTTCTGTCCAGGGAGATTAGCTCAGATTAAGGCAAAATGCAAATTTAGGGCAGAATGGTTATTCCTGATTTGATTCCAGAATAAGAAGTGACAGATACAAAGTTAATAAAAAGTAACTATTTAGCTTTAACCCAATCTACTTTAGTCTGGTTTAAATAACATTTTAAATTATTTAAATCATTATTAATGTCTCCTTGCCATCCCAGTATATCCCACCAGATTATCCAGTTTTTAATCCATTCAGCTATCGAAAAATTCCTCTCCAATTTTCTAGTTAAGGTGATCCAGAAGAATATCTACAGATGCATTCCAGTCGCTTAACGTGAGAGTACCTCTCTGCTACTGTTCAAAGATTTCATATGCACGAAGCTACTGCAGCCGCCTCCGTCCCTGTGTCTATACAGCATCATGCAATATTTATGCTATCAAACAACTTAAAGCAGCATCACTCACTGAGGTTACTCTGTGAAGATCACATGGAAAACATGACACTTGTTGGACCCTAGAGAGACAGTCCTCCGATGGTAAATATCACAGCAGCTTTGTTCACATACAGATTTCTACCATGCTGAAGTACACTACCAGAAAACTCGGCACGCTACATTCTGGTTAAGGTGCACTCCACAAAAACCTACAAACGACAGCTCTGCTGTACTCCACACGACAGCAAGCTAGCACGTTGGAACACCTGAAACACCTGCTTTTGTAGGAGCTCAAAATGAATTTTCGCAGCACAATTTTTTTTCCCCCAGGGATATTTCAAGCACGCAATGCAACACCCCTACCAACTCCTAACTCTCCCCACCAGCTCTACTTTTCAGAGGGAACCTGAAGGCTACCTGCCTGTGCCGCCGGGTTCAGGACAAGGCTGCAGAGACATGAGCAGTGTGCAGGGTGCTGTTACACCTGGATAACAGCTTCCACCACATTTAAGTTAAACAGGATGCATTCCTACGCCATGCAAGTAAAGTTACAGGTGGCTCCACAAGAAAGCAAACGAGCGATAGCAAGGTTAACTGCTGTTCTTTATCTTTTTATAGCAATGCCTGTAATTGTATTTAGACAGGGAGTGGCAGGTGATACTATATAACTGAAAGCCTGGCAGAAAGCATTTTTTTGAGGACTTCAGCTCACCACTGGTAGTAAGAAACTTCCCACTAGTTTCTCAGCCCACTTGGTCAAATGCATAGCAGTTACCTGATGGGATATTTATCTGTACAGCTGCTCACAAATCCTGCTGTCTTACCATCTGATCCCTGTTCATACAGGAAAAACGAACAGCTCTGCAGATCACTGCACAATTATGGTTTTCATTGGTGACCTACAAAGTGGTCTGGGTGTCAGGAGCCAGAAAGTTTTCCTGCCGAAATCTTCCTTCAAAGATGAGTTAATCATCACAGCTTTTAAGAACTGCGCACGGAACACATTTGAATGGCCAGCCATGGAACCACTTGTTCCTGATAACAGGAACATCTGCTCCACGACAGAGATAACTCCCAGCGGAACAGCAAGGATAATACACCTTTTATTTTCACACAGCATAGGAGAGCTAGAATACAGCCTGTTTGTTCATTCAGCTCCATGTTACCATCACAGTTAAGACCACCAGAAGGAATAATGAGACCACTGAAAGTTCTAATTTCTTAATCAACATCTTCTCCCAGTTTGACTTTGAACTTTGCAACTGCAAGATGGGTTACCCACTTCATGTACTACAAACCCTTGTTTTCTTTCCTTTGGAGAAAGAAAATGGGCTTTCACTTAAGCTCACTTTGCAGTACCACACTTAAATAGTCCAGGAATACCTGCTCATTTTGCAGCTGCAAATAATAATGAACTTTAGAGTAGCCTATACTAGAAATCAGTCAAAAAAAAGCTTTCTTAGCTCCAGCACATGCACTTCAATTCTTACATGCAAATTGTTTTACACTGTGCTTATCAAAATTAGCTTTTCAAAGTTTGCTTTCATATCTGCTGACAAGTGGCTAGCAAATACAAGCGATAACACGGCAGCGTCGAAAAGGTCTGAGAGCAGCCAAGACCTAGAGCTCAGCCACTGTAGCGAGGTCTAGGGCACGACCAGTCTAGCTGCCAAAGACATTGGCACTGGAAGTATGACAAGTCGGTTTTCTATTTACCTCTGGCTGGCACAGAGCAGAAAGGTTTTCTTCTCCCTCTTTCCAAGCCCTTGGGAAGCCTTGGCAGCAGGGAAAGTCTGCTAAACCATCCCCTTCCTGATCAGCACTTGCCAGCCACGATGTGAAGCTGACAATCGGTGACAGTTTCATAGCTGCCCTGAGGCCGGGATGGCAAAGCCGATCATCTTTCTCTGCTGAAGAGGACGCAAGCAGCAGCAGCAGTTTGGCAGGCACCGCTGCACTGCTCCCCACTCAGCTCGTAACTGGGGCTGTTTTTCAGCAATACAGGCTGGACACTAAGCTTATTTGCACTAAAACCGAAGTGGACAACCCCAAATTGTCCAAGGGCTGCATTCTCACAAAGCCTTTTTCAATCCTGTTTGCAGTTTGTGTCTCATTCTCAACCCAGGAGCAGCCAGGTATAGCTGGCAGCAGAGGGCACCACACAATCAGCTATGTGATTTATATACTTCCATCATGCTCGCAAGTGAATTTATAGAGCACAAATTACTACTACAAGCTACAGGGTGACTTTATA
The DNA here is from genome assembly GCA_013399475.1 of Chauna torquata. NCBI lineage: Eukaryota > Metazoa > Chordata > Aves > Anseriformes > Anhimidae > Chauna > Chauna torquata. The sequence goes on from VXAL01018937.1 coordinate 119,743, forward strand.
AAGCACGCATCATATCAAATGAAATGCATAAAATGAAAGGCTGCTAATTTGCTACAATGCTTTTATCCAGCAATTCAGAGAATGAGATGTTCAAGTTTAATCTCTCTCAGAGTTCAAATGCCACACTCCCATAATAGCACACATCACACAGAGCGCGGATCCCCAGCCTGACCAGCCAGGTACAGAGCAGTATCTCTGCAGAGGATTACAAATCACATAAATACTTGCATTAGCCCACGCATAAACCACTAGCCCACAAACCAACTCATCTGTGTTTTTACATGCTGCAGGACCACACATCAATTAAACATTTCAGCTGACGATGCCCAGCAGCCTCTGAGGCAGACAGCAGAGATTCAATAGACAAAAGGAACAGGCTGAATTTCTCTTGCAATCCCCCACACCTACAGATCATATGTTTTTACCTATTGAATACTTGTTTAAAAAAGCAAAAGATGAAACTACACCAAAGCCAACCTGCATTACAAGAGCATGCTGATATACTAACGAGAAAAAAAAAACTGAAGTATAAGAAGCTACTAAGCGTATAGTTCTGTTGTCAGCAGATACATTTTAGTACCTCTGTCCTGTCATCTCCACTGAAAGCCACCACACCAGCCAAAGCTGTTACACGCACCATGAAAAAAGGACTTCCTACTTCATATTGTCTGATGAGCAACTGTAAATACGTAACGATAAAGGACGCCTCTGCGCATGCAGAGGTAGTAAAAAGTAACTCGATGCATCAGCTTTTCTAATGACATCTGCAGCAAGACCTCGAGGCCCGGACCTTGATGACTTGAGGCCATCCCTTCTCTGCAGAGCAAGAACCAACCAGCGGAGCTCCAGAAGAAGCAGCCCAAAGGCAGAATGAAAGAACACAGACCTACCCCACAGTATTAAAGCAATGCAGTATTTTCAGCCACCGTGTTTCACCTGAACATGTAAATACAGAAGCAATTAGCTGCCTAGGCACTTCTGCACTTCTGAAACAATTTAGCATAATCTTTCCTAGAATATATTTACACGGCTTCTGATTGCTTAATTCCTGACACATTTGTTTCAGCCACTAGAAAGATTAAAGGACGTAAAATAGCCTATGCTGATACATTGCCATTTTGAAAGTAACATGCAGCACAAGGCACACAGCTATACAAACTCCTAGCATGATTTAAACTTTAAAATTTTAGCATCGCAACTGTATATTCTAGGAATTGCTTTTCATAGTTTTAATCCAACTGTTTCTTAAAACTTTTCTCCCCTTTAGCTGCTACTCTGAAAGAAAGTTACTGAACAGCAGACACTGTTTAAGAGAAAGAATGAATATGGACAGAGATTTCATAGGAAAGCTCATTTCTGTATCACATCTGAAATGCCTTCAATTCCAAAATCAGCCTGCACAAAAAGGCTAATTAAAGTCAGAAACAGAAAAAAATCTGTTCTGACTGCTATGAATATCCTTTTTTATGATATAGCCACCTATGGTCTTAAACTAGAGTTTTGGTGTTGAGAAGTCAGCTCTTCTGTAAGGCTTCGTGAACAAGCAGACAAACAGCGTATTCATCTACGAGCTGGAAGCTGATCGGTGAGTACAAAAACCACAAATATTTGTCAGGACCAAGGGAGAGAGACTGGAACCATCAGAACCGAAGATGCCCAACAAACTCTGCAGTCAGCTGGCAGATAGCTCTACTATAACAGTAAAAAAAACATTTGTTTTATCTTTATTCTGCTCCATCTGAAATTATTTTTAACGAGACAGCCAGCTGTCCTTCAGGGTATTTTTTCCCCTTGCTCAGTGTAACAGGAGCTATCATTTCAGGGCCCGGTCCTTCAAAAATACATGCATATGATACATGTATATCTTTACTGTCAGACCCACTGCAGCCCATAGCTCCACATCAATTAGACAGGAGGGTCAAACCTTCAGCCTAAACCCCAGTAACTCTGATTTACACAAGTGAAGAGAGCTTTTATTTCAAATTCTCCTGTAATCAGCACAGACATTTCCTGCCCAGCTTAACACACCCTCAAAACAAAAGCAGATCTCAGTTTATTGACAGTTATAAAACAAAGAAAAATGGAATAAACATTCTGTATAACAGGCAATATGACATATCTTAATTCTGAGAAGACTAAACACACTGAAATTAGCAGTGACGCAAAGCACTGTAGAAACTGCCTGGTTTATAGCTACTCCTACCCAAAGTCTACAGAATGGGGACAATTTCAGATGACCAAAAATAAAAAGTCAGCTTGTTACTGTCTTTTCAGACCTTCTAGATTTAACCAGAATTAACTGCTACCTCCAACAAGGAGGTTTGAAGCCACCTAAGAATAATTACCAACTTCCTCCTTCATAAGCTCTGGAACGCGCATGATTTTACATTGGTCTTCATTTTGCCGTAACACCACACTATGTGAAGCTGTGCAGCAGTGGCCTGCAGGGCTTGATTTTGTCAGTCATGCAAAAGAAATCGCCTGCATGCAACAGAGATACAAGCATAAGGCAATAACATCAGGAACTCAAGGCATGTAACGATCGCTGTGTACGTTAAAAGGATTTCCATGCAGGTTTGAGGGTCTGCTACACAATCACGTTATGGCAGGTACCAACTGAACTATTTATTCTATTCCTTCCCTATCAGCATAGAATATGACCATGACATGATCATGGCTATGCCTAGGATTACCCAAAATGCTTGAATCCGAAAAGTGTTTCTTCTGGGAAGGAAGAGCTCAGCCTCAGTTTGACTATGCCTCCTTCCCAGAGCCTTCTCTCTCTCAGAGCAGAAATTGACACAGTAAGTTTCTCCACCTTTATGGTGCAGTCATAATGGCAAGTCTCCGAGGAGGAAAAGATTTAGACAACTAAGAGTTTTAAGTGGTTTTGAACAAGGAGAGCCTTGTAAAGCAGCAGCTGAACTGATAGTTACACACTGACATTTCAAGCTTTCAAGTCCCAATCACTCTTAATGGTACAAAGCCAAACCAAGAATGGGATAAAGCAATTACACAGCCAAAAGTAAATGCAGCTAAACTGAGCTTACAAATGTCTAATTTGGGTGATCTAGCATTCCTGTCTCTCACACTAAGCAGAAGGGTTTGTCTGTTAAGTCTGCTACTACATCAGCGGGACAAGAAAGGAATGCAGTCATTTGCTGCAATATCATCAAGCAGCAGGTACCCAGCAGGTATCATCCACCCCATCGGGAACAGTTACGTGCTCTTCTTTTCCCAGAGGAGGATCAGGGCACAGACATCATCCTCACGCTCCACCCAGTACTTTCTGCTAGTCCTTGCCATAAGCTCCGTGGAGACCCTGAAGTAACTGGTGATGCTCGTTCCCCATACCCTTACAAGGCAGGTGAAGAGAAATGGAGCAGAAGGCATGCCCTTGGGAAACAGAATTACTATTCTTTCCATTGCAAAGACGAGGAAAGCTTCCCTTCCTTGCTCCTTAAAGCAAAGATCTTGCTTTATTCCTTCACCAAGTTTGGCCATAAGGTGAGCAAACCCCTGGTCTCTGGATCCATAAGCTGCCAAGAAAGTACTCGTGTTCCACCTCCAACCCATCCCCTACACAAAACCCTTCTCTCCTCAGCTTATGTAAAGGCAGCTGCTCCCACTTCTCACAGGAGCAACCGCGCTCCAGTTCCCTCCCTCTGGGCAGCCTCCCCCCGGGCCCACACCTCCCCGTCCCTGCTGCTGCGTGGCCCCTGCCCACGGGGAAGCTGCTCCCCTTCCCCACGGCATCCGTGTGAATACAGGGATCTGCTGAGCCCCTCAGGCGTTTATACACAGGCAGGGGTCCTCGTATGCAGGGGGAGTGCTCAGCCCCCACCTCCAGGCATGCACAAACACACCGCAGCTGAGCTCTGGCCCCCACCCATTGCAGCCCCACGCTCCT